>CM050165.1:407671133-407771133 GCA_027410445.1 Discoglossus pictus | reverse complement strand
GTACATCTCTGCTCTCATATCCAAATATTCCCCCAACCGCCCTCTTCATTCTGCTATTGACCTTCTTCTTTCTACAACTCTTATCACCTCCTCTCACTCCCGCCTTCAGTACTTTTCTCGTGCTGCCCCTATTCTCTGGAACTCCTTGCCTCGCTCCACCAGATTATCCTCCTGCCTCAAACATTCAAAACCTCACTAAAAACGCATCTCTTTAACCTTCCTGGCAGTATGATTATTTCAGTATTTAGAATTTTAAAGCGGTACATTCTAAAATACTGACATAATCATACCGCCTTTAGACACCATTACCCCTTCCCCCTCTCCTCCTCCCTTTCCCCTTCTCCTCCTTCTCCTCCTCCATTTTCCCCCTCTCCCCCCTTATCTGCCCGCCTCCATTTCTCCCTTATAATCCTCCTCCCCACTCATCCTACTCCTCCCCACTCATCCTCCTTTCCCCCCCCTCATCCTCCTTTTCCCCCTCATCCTCCTTTTCCCCCCTCATCCTCCTTTTCTCCCCTCATCCTCCTTTTCCCCCCTCATCCTCCTTTTCTCCCCTAATCCTCCTTCCCCCTTATCCTCCTTTCCCTCCTCATCCTCCTCCCTCCTTCCCATTCTCTTCCTCTTCCCTCCTTTTCCTTCCCCCTCTCCAATAACATCCCTTTCCCCTTTCCCCTCTCTTCTTACTAGCATCCGATGAGCTCCTAATGACGTGACGCGCATGTGACGTCACGTCATTAGCATATGCCGGTTCCGGTTAAAGGCAAAAGACTCGCTGCAGGGGAAGTATCAGCAGCAGGAGCTCATCGGATGCTAGTAAGAAGAGAGGGGCAAGGGGATAGGGATGTTTTTGGAGAGGTGGGAAGGGGAGGATAAGGACAGAGGAGGAGGATGGGAAGGAGGGAGGAGGAGGATAAGTTGGAGAAGGAATGGTGTGCTGAGGGGGCCCTGCAAATTCAGCAGCACTGGGCCCCCTCCAGATCCTCCCTGGCTCGGGGTTACCGCTTTAGGACCTAAAAATGTACCCCGATCCACGCAGGAATGTTTGTTTCCAGTAAAACTGTAATTTGTCATGAGTTTGTACATTATAGTCCTTTGAGGATACAGATGTGGCTGTATTTTGAGGTTTGAGGTTTAATCAATGTTTGTAAGAGATCGAAAATCGGCTAAGCAAGGGAAAAAATGGTGGCCGTAAACCCGTAATTGTTTGAGAAAAGGCTCAAAACGAGTCTGAAGGCTGAAATACTTAGCCGCTCATCGCAAAGCCTGCAAGAATTTAACCGGGTAGAGAGAGGAGAAATACACAGGTGAGGGAAAGGGGGAGAGGGTGGAAAGAGACACATAGGGGAGGGGGGGAGACATAGGGGAGGGAAATAAGGGGAAAAAACATGGGGCAGGGAGAGAGGGGAAAACAGACACAGAGAGTAAGGAGAGGCTCGCAATGAGCGCCAGAGGCGCTCATTGTGGACCTCGCGATGAGCGCTGGAGGTGCTCAGCACGAGGCACGAAAGTGCCGGGTTGGACGACGCCTGCAATATAAAAAAAATATATATATATGTATATAGGAATACCTAGTTTAGCGATCCACATGTATTCCTGAATGCATGAGCGCTATGTGAAACAGCACTAAACAGGCATTCTATCACCATAGCGCTCAGGCGAATCAGAGAGCGATAAGCTCGGATTTAAAGGGTCAAATGAGATTTGGCACTCAAAAACTGTGCTATCGTGCGGTTTTCATGCTTCATCAGAAACTAGATGCATAATACTCACTGGGCTTTCTGGCACTGGTAACCATCCCCTGCCCACAACATACCTACCAACTGTCCCATATTCTTCTTACATTATCTGAATCTTTAAGTACAATCTCACACTCATTGTCTTGTGTGTGAAGGTCTTCAAATGGCTCTAAATACATAGTGCTATGTAAATGCACACACAAACATTTTATTCTGTCCATTAAATTCCACTTGCTTTTCCATTTTACCTGCAGCAAAAACTGGTGTAGGACACAGATGGAAAAATATACAGCAAGGTGAATCTGTGGGTCTCTAACTAGGGCACAGCAGTTGAAGCATTTCTGCCTCATAACAACAGTCTGGGGAATGGGACTCAAGGACGGACCACTGAGCATGCTGGTAGCCTATAACTTACTTAGCTGTCAATCACAAGCAATTCCATGCCTCCTGCCAATTAGACTATGCTAGGACAACCTCCAGCAGTGACATCGGCAATGTATTGAACATACTGGGAGTGTCTGGCAGAACTGTCAGCTCCAGTACACAGCCTATTGGCTACCGCTGCCATACACCCTGCTCATTACTAATGCAAAACATTAGAGGAAGCCACCCATATATCTGTCTCTGATGCTTCCCTGGTGATCCAGTGGTTAGGATTTGGCGCTTTCACCACTGTCACCTGGGTTTGATTCCAGTCAGGGAACCAAGAGGTCACACCACCCTGAAGGTATGCAGGGTTGGGCCTGGTCAGTAATTGGATGGGAGATCACCTTGGAATACCAGGAGCTGTATGCTGTGGCCCACTCGAGAAGGAGCTGGCAACCCACTCCATTGTCTCTGCCATGTATAGCAAGTAGATCAGCATGGTGTGTTGCGGTTCACAAGGTCACAGAGAGTCCGACACGACTGAATGACACAAACACACACATATGCAACAGAGAGGAGTACTTACATTTACTTTGTATTTGACAATATCATACAGTTACTTTTTCTAATTCCTGAGCTGTATATAAGTGCATTTTCAGTGCCATAGATAATCTATGTGATATCATCAGTAAATCATAGATGATATAATTTGTGATGATAGTCATGCCATATTTGATTCTGTGAATAGTAACATCATAAAATCCTTTGGGGATAGAAGGAGTTTCATTTGTTCCAAATTCCCTATGTTTTGATTAAAAACCTAACCATTTTTTAAATGGACTCTTACATCACGGTGAATAAGAGTAAGTAAAGCATGACAATACACATTACTCTGTAATTATGCACCACATTGCAGCCTGTGCTTTAGAATGAAGGTCATGTTCAAGATATTACTGCAGAAAGTGTGAGGAAGAGATAAGAAACTGATGAAATAAAATACCTTACTATAAAAATAATAACTTAACCACTACTGATCTAGAATTATTAATATCTTTTTAATGTCCACTCAGCATATTTAGTATTTTGTTTCATTTGTGGTTTAACAAGCTGTAAAGAAAATCATGTTGATGGAGGGCCACAGTGCAAAACAAAATTTGGGAAGCCACCCACCCACCGGAGGCGGGGGTTGTAAAAAAGTGTTGTGCTACACCTCCATACCAACTCACTCAATGCCCCTCCCCAAGACCCCTTCCCATAACAACTCCCCTCCCTAAGATTCCTTTCCATAAGAGCACCACTTCCCAAGACCCTCCCATAGTGGTGTCCGCCAAGACCCCTCTACTTTTTGGCATCTATCACCACACATCATCCAACCCCTCTCAGCACCCACCTCACATAGCACCTACCCCTATGTTTGCTTGCCCTCCCCACCCCACTGTACTTTTATCCGGCCCTTGCTCTCTCACCTTTTCCCTGATACACATCATAAGTGTGCTGAACTGTACCACACTGCCATCTTCAGTAGAAGTGCTCTTTTTTAAACAGGCATGGACCACTTTCCGGCCAGGGAGGGTGTCCAGCCAAGTAGGCCCAGGGGGGGCATGGTCCATTTCACTGCATGCACCACTAGTAGCTTCGCCCCTGGATGCAACTAGAACATTTATAAGCTCTAATCATGAAGGAAAAGTAACAACAAAAAAATCACAAATAGTAGGAATAGTTTGAAAACTCTACCAAGGGCTTTATAAATAAGTAGAACCCATCTGTGGGTCCAGAGTGTCTGCTTAAACCAACTATTTCCACTTCCTCTGCCAGTTCACCTTTATAGTAAGTATTCAGTAGTGACTTATTTTTTCCTAGGTATAAAGTCAGAGCTCAGGATGTAAACACAGAAAAAGACACAGCGAGCTTCTTTAATAGTCCAAAAAACGTATTAGAAAAACATTTAAAAACACAGGCATTCACAAAGTTGGTGTGCTCAAAAATATATTCTCCGAAATTGCAAAATGTATTACAAATGAATATGGAGTTTAAATAATTGTACCTGGACCTGGTCACGTGTTTCTCTGTGTGACACATCATTTCCTAAGATATCAAAAAGCAGAAATGTACATGCATCATCCCAGGATGTTACTTCTTCATGACGCCTTTTGATTGGCTCAAAAATCCATTAGGACATCTGGCAGGCGGTGGAGGAAGGATGCAGACCTAGCTTCATTGTAGGAACAGCTTCAGAAAAAGTTTATAACCTATTAGAATTAAAAATGTATTTTATTTACTCTTTTGTTTGATTTTGTTATAAATAAAAATTTTTAAAATTGCCCTTTGTTCAAAGAAATCATATATAGTTGTCATAATTGCGAGTGTTGGTCGCTCAATGTTAAAAATTACGGGCTTGCTCATTGCAGCCCCGTCAAGCCAGACACGTACAGACCTCGCAAAGGCGATCATCGGTAGGACTGAAAGTTTGGGGTTTAAAGGGGGCAAAATGATTACCGAAGGCGCTCATCGCAAGGACTGTAAGTGTCTGGCTTGACGAGGCTGCAATGAGCGCCAAAGCGATCATTGCAGGTCTAGCGATGAGTGCAGAAGGCCCGTACCTGACTGGCATGACCGTCAAAAAACGCCAATTAATTAACAAAAAATAACTTACAACCTCACACACAGCACAGGCGGAGGCAGGGAGACTGTAAGTAAGGTTGCAAGCTAATTTGATATTTAATTGGCGATTTGGGAGTTCTGAAAACGGCTAAGCAAGGAAAAAATTTCCATCCCATAAATTGGAAACACATTTTGGGCTTGGGGAAAATGAATAATTTCCCAAGCCCCCAAATGGTTTCACACCTGTAAATGCAAACAGGAGCACAGAGGAGGGAGAGGGGGGAGAAAGACATGAGAGGGAGTGGGGTGGAAAGTTACACAGGGGAGGGAGAGGGGAGGAAAGAGACACAGGGGGGAGAGAGGGAGGGGAAGAGACACAGGAGAGGGAGAGGGGAGGAAAGAGACACAGAAGTGAGAGGGGGGGGAGAGACACAGGGGAGGGAGATAAGGGGGGAAAACCCCAGGGGAGGGAGAGTGGGACAAGAGACACAGGAGTGAGAGAGTGGGGAGAGGCTTGCAATAAGCGCCGAAAGCACTCATTGCGGGGCACAAAAGTTGCAGGTTGGCTGAAGCAAGGCTCCAGCGCCAAAGGAGCTTATCGTGAGGCTCGTAGAGTAGAGGGGGAAGAGGATCGCAATGAGTGCTGAAGGCCCGAGAAATTAGTGGGGGAAGGGCCTCGTATTGTGTGGCAAACAGCATTGACAGGCTTCACATTTGATTGCCGTCATTTTTGACAGGCAAGTCGCTAGTAATGAATACAACACTTTGTGAAGCTGACCCGTCCTATCTTAGAGACTGGATCTTACTGTAACTTTTTGCAAATTTGGCTAAACTTGCAAAACGTATTCGTATAAGGTAAACCAGCATCTAGCTGTCCTCTCGCAAGTGGTTCCCAACCTTGTAAATAATCTTACACACGTCAGCTTGTTTATTAGTTTCATTATTTCATTTTATCCCAAAAGTTTTAGAACAAATCCAAAAACAGTACAATAAGTCATATTACCGGTTGGTTAAGGTAGGAAAGTAGAATTTAGGCGATGATTTGGGCCAAAGATTACATAGTGTCCATAAGTGAATACATGTTTAAGGTCTTATTAGAGAGGTTTATATACTTACACATACAGCAAATTCCCATTTCCTATTTCACTTCTTATGTCATTCCATTTTACCATTACATCTTCCATATGTTCTTACACTCATTTCATTTCACCCCAAACTCTATCATTTTCTTCATTTATTTTACCCTTTTACTAACACATTTGTTTTCTCCCTTTATTCGTCATGGTGTATTCATGCTAGATTTCTCTGCTCCTTCAGTTCATTCACCATTAATTCCAGCAGAGGACAGTGTTCCTCATATTTCATTTGGGAGTTAAGGGACACACTTAAGTAGCTTAAGTTTGAGTTACGAGTCAGGGGTGGAGTTTCCAGTGGTGCAGGGGGTGCAATGCATTTATTTTGCTTTTGTTGTAGAGCATTTCTACTGAAGCTCCAAGAGGTGGCAATGTGGAGCATTTCAGCATGTTGGGGATGTGTATCAGGGAAGATAGGGGGAACAACTATGGCAAAGGGTCTTGTTAGGGGTGCTGTTATGGGAAGGGGTCTTAGGTAGGGGAGCTGTTATTGGAAGTTGTATTGGGGAGTGGCACCGGGGAGGGGGCCCAAATGTTTTTAGCACCGGGGCCCTTCATTATCTAATTCTGTCACTGATAGGAGTGATATCCATTTGATATCCATTTGTGTAAGGAAAATTAAATCAAAATAACTTTTATTACAGTTACAACTGATCACATCAATACAGAATTTATGGGTTTTACATCGGTAATACTTCATGAGAATATTGATTTTTGGAGTGGATTATATAGCTTACAGTATTGATTAGGCACAATCTCTATGTTGAAATAATATTGTATCATTTAATATTAATATAACATTTATCCCCCCCTTCAGCTTCCCAGAGTACTTTGCACTATATGGTATAGCTCACAGCTTCACTGAGGTGCACAAGCCGCTTCACCATGACCAGGTAGCGATGCAGAAGGGGATATTTTTTTTTCAATTACTTGATAAAAAATGTTTATCTAAATTAAAATATTAATCGCGGTGAGTATGGTTTGACCTGGCTTCTAGTAGCAGAAAATCAGAAGAAGCATAGTCAAATAATCTAGAATGGCCCCAAAGAAGAAATGTTAGTTTCTTTTAGATGGAAAATCCAAGTTCATATTTGCAGCGAACAAAAAAAAAGAAGAGTTGGTCTTCTGTGAGAAAATATACACTGAACTGCTCAGACCTTGCAAGCAAAGCTGTGCAGAAAATAGGCAGCAAAAAAGAATCAGGGCAAGTGATCCGTTTTGCACTTAATCATGTGAATAAGAAAAATGTATTGTCCCCAAGCACCAGTTATAATATGTATATAGTGATGGATGTGGGATCTATCTATCCGTCTATCTATCTATCTATCTATCTATCTATCTATCTATCTATCTATCTGTCTGTCTATCTTTACACACACTCATATATATATATATATATATATATATATACACAAAAACAGACAGACAGACAGACGGATGGATGGATGGATAGATGGATGGATGGATAGATAGATAGATAGATAGATAGATAGATAGATAGATAGATAGATAGACCGACAGACAGACAGACAGACAGACAGATAGATAGATAGATAGATAGATAGATAGATAGATAGATAGATAGATAGATAGATAGATAGACACTGTATATGTTGAGTGATTTTATATTACCAGAGATATAATATGATAGAAGAACAGTAACATTTTAACTGCACATTAATTAAAATAGTATCCTACCTGGTCTGTTAATCTTTTTGTTTGTCCTCAAATACATTTAAATATTCTGGTGCTAGTGTCCCTTTAATGCAGATCTACATTGTGAATTAAAGTGACAGCTCACAAACCTGAAGGATAAATAGTCTTATCACAGAGAAGGAAACCAGAATCTGGAAAGATTATAGACAGATGAATGAAGATTCTATTTAAAAGGACAGCAGCTCATCGATCGGCAGCTGATGCAGCAAATGCAGCTGTTTCAATCAATATGATGAATAAAAGGATCCAAACACCCCCTAATAAAACATCCGAGTAATGTGAAATAAAGTAAACCAATTTCCAGGACATATGAAATATAGCAGACAATTATAAGAGGAGACATTCACAATAAAAAATAAAGCTGTGTTTCTAAAATGTTGGGAAGATTAATTCACCACTGTCGTCCTGTATTTACAATAAGCTCTTTGAAGAGTTAGACTTGATAATGAGTAAAATAGTTTTAGAAATTAAAAGAACACAGCGTTTAATGTATTAATATACGCATTGCTGTTGGGGGCAGCCATTGTCATATTTAAGCTGCTTGATTGAACTGATTTCCAAGCAATGAGGGATCTTTCTAGATTTAGATTACCTATAGAAAGCACTAATACATAGGACTGTAGCATTTTAATTGAAGCAGCTAAATACTTCTCTGCATTCAATGTCCTTAAAGGTATATGAAAGTGAGCTGGGTTATTAATGCATCTGATAGAGGAGAAGTTATAGTGTCTTAATAAAATTGTTTGCATGAAAAAAATCCAAAGTAAACAGTTAAACCGATAGCCTGAATTTTGCTGAATTTCTTGCATTTGCAAAGAGTTTTCTCTCAATGTTGACACCCCATGAAATTCCCAGGGAAAATTAGCATAAGTAATACATTGTATCGTTTTGGCCTTGGGACATGCTCAGTTAGCACCTGTTGCCTGCCCTACTGTGGGAAGTGACATGATGTCAGAAACTTTCCTTTTCTTTAGCCAATCAGCAGCTTTTATATTGGGTAAATGTTTTAATGAAGTACCCGATATGCGCAGTGCCATTGCTGGGGGTGTCTACATCAACCCCAGCACATTTTTTTTTTTTTTTTTTGCAAAAAATGTTTGTAATTTTTTCATGCAAACATTTTTTTGCTAGGTGGGTTATGATGCATTTTACAGGATGCATTCGTAACCCACCTCACTTGCATATACCTTTAACCGCTTGTGGAGTCATATAAACACCGACATGGCTTGTTCCATTATATAAAAATGACATAAAGTAGTTTGTTTTGGTGCTTCTAAAAATATTTTGCCCATTATAAAGTGTAGTTCTTCAAAAGAGCATATTTGAAGAGTCAGTGTAGTTCTGGGAAAGCTTCCCATATTTGTGAAGTATGTCACAAATAGGGAAAAAATCGTGACTGTGTAAATCATGAACTTAAAGGGATATGGTAGGTTTCTGTGTTTTACTAGATATATAATATACCTGTGTATCTATTTACTTTTATGTACTTTATTTTATTAAGTAGTGCTTATAAGTTCTGTTTTTACTGCCTAAAGTCAAATAAATATTCCCTGCTTGGGTTTGCCCTCTGCAACTCACAAAGATACAGACTCGGCTGTACTTGCTGTGTTGTGTCCCATACTAAAGAACCAGTGACCATCTCTTAGCAACATACTGCTGACATGATCCCTGATAGGCTAGGAAACTTCATTCCAGTCCTACATAGTCTGTATCTGCATATTCTGCAATGAGCCAACCCATACAGGGACTATTTGTTTGATTTTAGGCAGTAAAAATAGAGATTATACACACTTCTAAATAAAATGAAGTACATAAAAGTAAATACTTATCTATATTACATACCTAGTAAACTACCCAGACCTTCCATATCCTTTAAAAACATTTAAGAGCTTTTTGTTAATTAAAATATATTAGGGTACAGCACAATATGATATCACTTACTCCCTCTACTGGCTAACCCATGGAAAACTTTATATATAAAAGGCCAATAAGGTAAACTTTTGGAGAAGACATGAAGGGTTATGTATTGCAGTAGATATGCTAAAAGTAAAGGAATTCTGTAATACAAAAATAGGGAAACTGAAACTGGAAAGGTATTGTTACAATTTCACCATACACGTGCTCCGCCACCTGGCCAGTTCTCTGTCAACCAATGGCAGATCAGATCTCACTTGATAAACACTAGAAGCAACTTAGTGACTGCAGATAGTATCAGTGGCGGAGCAAGTGAACGGAAGGCCCCGGTGCAAAAAAAAACCCCACAAAGTGCAGGAGCATAAATTATTGGCATGTGCGTATGTATTCCCCCCCTTTGTTATGAAGTCCATAAAAAGCTCTGGTGCAACCAATTACCCTCAGAAGTCACATAATTAGTGACATGATGTCCACCTGTGTCACATGATCTGTCATTACATATACACACCTTTTTTTGAAAGGCCCCAGAGGCACCACTAACCAAACACTGCCATGAAGACCAATAAACTCTCCAAACAAGTAAGGGACAATGTTGTTGAGAAGTACAAGTCAGGGTTAGGTTATAAAAAAATACCCAAATCTTTGATGATCCCCAGGAGCACCGTCAAATCTATCATAACCAAATGGAAAGAACATGGCACAACAGCAAACCTGCCAAGAGACAGCCACCCACCAAAACGCACTGACCGTGCAAGGAGGGCATTAATCAGAGAGGCAGCACAGAGTCCTAAGGTAACCCTGGAGGAGCTGCAGAGTTCCACAGCAGAGACTGGAGTATCTGTACATAGGATGACAATAAGCCGTACGCTCTATAGAGTTGGGCTTTATGGCAGAGTGGCCAGAAGAAAGCCATTACTTTCAGCAAAAAACAAAATGGCACGTTTTGAGTTTGAGAAAAGGCCTGTGGGAGACTCCCATAATGTATGGAGGAAGGTGCTCTGGTCTGATGAGACTAAAATTTTACTTTTCGGCCATCAAAGAAAACGCTATGTCTGGCGCAAACCCAACACATCACATCATCCAAAGAACACCATCCCCAGTGAAACATGGTGGTGACAGCATCATGCTGTGAGGAGATTTTTCAGCAGCCGGGACTGGGAAACTGGTCAGAGTTGAGGGAAAGATGGATGGTGCTAAATACAGGGATATTCTTGAGCAAAAAACTGTACCACTCTGTGCATGATTTGAGGCTAGGACGGAGGTTCACCTTCCAGCAGGACAATGACCCCAAACACACTGCTAAAGCAACACTTGAGTGGTTTAAGGGGAAACATGTAAATGTGTTGGAATGGCCTAGTCAAAACCCAGACCTCAATCCAATAGAAAATCTGTGGTCAGAATTGAAAATTGCTGTTCACAAGCGCAAACCATCCAACTTGAAGGAGCTGGAGCAGTTTTGCAAGGAGGAATGGGCAAAAATCCCAGTGGTAAGATGTGGCAAGCTCATAGAGACGTATCCAAAGCGACTTGGAGCTGTGATTGCCGCAAAAGGTGGCTCTACCAAGTATTGACTTTAGGGGGTGAATACTTATGCACATTGACTTTTTCTGTTATTTTGTCCAATTTGTTGTTTGCTTCACAATAAAAAAAACATCTTCAAAGTTGTGGGCATGTTCTGTAAATTAAATGATGCAATCCTCAAACAATCCATGTTAATTCCAGGTTGTGAGGCAACAAAACACCAAAAATGCCAAGGGGGGTGAATACTTTTGCAAGGCACTGTATGAAGTGTTTACCAATCTACAGTGGTCACTTATTTAAAAGCTTGCTTGTAACACATATATTCTGTATATTTATTTTTAGAGTAGTAAAACCTAAATGACAACATGTCACATCACAGAGTTTGTCTGTGGCTGATACACTGGAAACAGCCACGACCTGTGCCACATTACACGTGAATGGTATTTAATTTGGTTCCATATTACACTGCCACCTAGTGGATTCCGCTGACACTACAATATTGGTTTTGAGGACACATGATATAAAATCTCAAACCTCCATGACTAATTTTACACTTCTTAATTTTCTATCCAGTTAATCAAATAGTATCGAAATATAGTAATTTTTCATAGGAAAACTACCTATAATTATTGAGTTTGAAAATTACGTCCAAAACTATATGCACAGCACTTAGTTATATTACTGTATTGTTGTATATAGGTTTCCCTGGTGGTCCAGTGGTTAGGATTTGGTGCTTTCACAGCTATGTCCTTGATTCAGTTCCAGTCATGGAACCAAGAGGCACACCACCCTTAAGCCATGGACCTGGCCAGTACTTGGATGGTAAACCACCTAGGAACATCAAGAGCTGTATGCTGTTGCCCACTGGAGAAAGAACTGGCAACCCCCTCCAGTATCTCTGCCATGAATACCAAGTGGATCGTCATGTGTTGCGGTCCATGAGGTCACAGAGAGTCGAACACGACTGTACAACCCACACCCTAGTATATAATACTATAAAAATGTAGAGTATAATGATATACTTTGTTCAGCATTGTTTTCATATTTATAGTGCTTAGAATAATCTTTTCCATCGTGAAATAAAATATCATAAAATTGTCTGCTCCGAGGAGGTACAATCTATTTTTATTTTCTCATAAATTGTGTTTTGATGGAAGAAAATGCCCATTATAAGCTACAGATGAAATCATCTTCAATTTTATATTTTAACTAGTCACTTGCCCGTCACAAATGATGGGATAATATTTTATTTTTCTGTCCCCCACCCGTCCCTTTTCTCCCTACCCTGTGTCACTTCCCCACTCCCCTGTGTCTCTCCCCCCTCCCCTGTGTCTCTCCCCCTTCCACCTCCCCTGTGTCTCTTTCCCCCCTCTCCCTCCCCTGTATCTCTTCCCCCCTTTTCCATCCCCTGTGTTTCTTCCCCTCTCTCCCTCCCTCCCCTGTGTCTCTTCCTCCCTCCCCTGTATCAATTTGCCCCCGCTCCCTCCCCTGGGTCTCTTCCCCCTCTCCTTCCCCTGTGTCTCTTTCCCCCTCTCCCTCCCCTGCGTATCCTCCACTTCTCCCTCCCCTGTATCTCTTCCTCCCCCCCCTGTGTTTCTTCCCTCCTCTCCCTCCCCTGTGTCTCTTCCTCCCTCTCCCTCCCCTGTATCTCTTTCTCCCCTCTCCCTCCCCTGGGTCTCTCCCCCCTTCCCCCTCTCTCACTCTCCTGTGTCTCTTTCTTCCCTCTCCCTCCCCTGTATCTCTTCCTCACCCCTCCCTCCCCTGTGTTTCTTCCCCCCTCTCCCTCCCCTGTGTCTCTTCCTCCCTCTCCCTCCCCTGTATCTCTTCCCCCCTTTCCATCCCCTGTGTTTCTTCCCCCCTCTCCCTCCCCTGTGTCTCTTCCTCCCTCTCCCTCCCCTGTATCACTTTCTCCCCTCTCCTTCCCCTGTGTCTCTTTTCCCCCTCTCCCTCCCCTGGGTCTCCTCCCCTTCTCCCTCCCCTGAATCTCTTCCTCCCCCTCCCTCCCCTGTGTTTCTTCCCTCCTCTCCCTCCCCTGTTTCTCTTCCTCCCTCTCCATCCCCTGTATCTCCTTCTCCCCTCTCCCTCACCTGGGTCTCTCCCCCCTTCCCCCTCTCTCACTCCCCTGTGTCTCTTTCTTCCCTCTCCCTCCACTGTATCTCTTCCTCACCCCTCCCTCCCCTGTGTTTCTTCCCTCCTCTCCCTCCCCTGTATCTCTTCCCCCCTTTCCATCCCCTGTGTTTCTTCCCCCCTCTCCCTCCCCTGTGTCTCTTCCTCCCTCTCCCTCCCCTGTATCACTTTCTCCCCTCTCCTTCCCCTGTGTCTCTTTTCCCCCTCTCCCTCCCCTGGGTCTCCTCCCCTTCTCCCTCCCCTGAATCTCTTCCTCTCCCTCCCTCCCCTGTGTTTCTTCCCTCCTCTCCTTCCCCTGTTTCTCTTCCTCCCTCTCCATCCCCTGTATCTCTTTCTCCCCTCTCCCTCACCTGGGTCTCTCCCCCTTCCCCCTCTCTCACTCCCCTGTGTCTCTTTCTTCCCTCTCCCTCCCCTGTATCTCTTCCTCACCCCTCCCTCCCCTGTGTTTCTTCCCTACTCTCCCTCCCCTGTGTCTCTTCCTCCCTCTCCCCCACCTGTGTCTCTTTCCCCGCTCTCCCTCCCCTGTGTCTCCTTCCCCCCTCTCCCCCTTATTCTACATTCAGCTTGTTGGCCAAGCTTTCTAATGGACTATAGAAGTCTGAGAAACAATATAAATAGGCAGGACAAATGTCATGAACTTAGCTTGTAATAAAAAAAAAACATTGATGTCTCTGCTAGTACCTTGATGCATCCATGATACTTTAGTGAAGTTTTCGGGTGCAAGGGGGATTTATATTACATTTGTTTGCTTCTGAACATTTGTCTGAGAAGGGGTAGGTGTCAAATTCTAAAAGCAGGACTGGTACCTCCAATGAGATAACCATTCCCTTTCCCTCAACCGCTCAACAGATATGCATGCATCCTTAGTTACTGCAGAAATTAAATGTAAAACTGGTTGTTATTATGAAAATTTGAGATGAAGTTTTACATAATTCAGCATAAATGTGAGATATTTTCGGCATAAATTATCTATATAAGCCCTGATATAAATATATAATAATGTAGACTTTTAATAATTAAATGTATCTGTGACTATTATCATGAATTCAAAGGGGCATGCTCTTCTTTATACCCTACACTGTTAGATTTAAGTAATGTGACCATCCCTGTTAACTGCCCGCCACACTGTTGCACGCTCCCGCATCGCACCACGCAGCCGGGTAACATAGACTTTGTTTCACTTTGTTCTTACGGTTAGGGCCTAGAGTTAAGGTAATGGCAGATAACATGTTCTAAAAAAGTAAAAGGGTGGCGCGGTGTGCAGCGGACATCAGGTGGAGAGCCTACATGTGGCAGGCAGATAACAGGAGAGATCCAATTAAGTGGCCTGGGATAAGGAGAGCTAGAGAGTAGGATGTCATTCCTGTTACGACTGAGCCGGCAGTGGCAGCAGCAGTTGCAGCAAGGAGCTGCTAGATGGCGCTGCCGAAGTTGTGCACAGCTTGCAAGCGCTACTCAGATCATATACTAATTCCAAGCTTAAGCCTTTACCCTAACCCTAAAGCTATGATATTGGCAGCAAAATGTTGGCAGCGCCATCGAGTGGATGCTCACTGCCACTGCTGATGCAGTTGTAAATGGAAAGGACAATGTCAAGTATATACTATGCATAAAATACCCAATTTCAAGTTCAATTGTTTAACCCTTTTGTTCAAAAATTTAAACAACAGCCATATGCAATTTTTATTTATTTATTTGTCACTTTAACAGTTTCGTTAGATTGTTTGAATACTTGTCTGTGTGACATGGTGTGTATGTGTGACATAGATGATTATATATAAATGTTGGGGGGATATATCCAGTTGGGGGGTATGATACTATATATGTGTATTTTCACTAGTGAAGTAAGACCTCTCCATGGTCCTTTCCCTCTTCACCGTCGCAAAATCTGACAGCTGCAGTTCCGCCTTCGGTCAACAGATGGTGCTGCCGATTTTAGCACATAAGGCACGCCGACAGATGAGGCGCGCCTGAAGCCTTGGGGGGCGGAGTGCCCTGCGCCGAACATAGCGATGGCCTCGCTGTTGATTCAGCGCCTTCGAGTTGCGCCACGTCGGAGAGGAGAATAGCTCTTTGACTTCCCTGGAACTTGATGGTGCCGAAAACTCACATCGCCCTCTGGCGGATGGCACCTGTAATTGCAGCTGTCAGTGCTGCAGCAGAAATGCGCAGGCAAAGAGGGATAGATCCCTTTCCATTCCCATTATCCTATAGAGCCTAGTCACTAAAGTATGGACAAATGTCTTTATAATAAAAAGGAGGCTTTGTGGAATAACATGGGAATTAAGGGGATGGTTTGTAACAGCGATAAAGCATTCAACATGCATATAGCTCACTAAGCTAGTATAGGAAGTACAAATGGATTAAAAGGGCTGCAATTGCATTTTCTTTCCCAAGAGCAAACAGAGCACAGTGAGGCAATTGGTTTCAAGAATAACATTATTCTATAGGTAGCTATTTAGAATAGAGTGTTTATTATTGAACATTTTGTGATTTTATCTATCGGTCCTATCCTGTTATGCGGGCAGCAGTGGCGGTGAGCATCTGCTAGATGGCGCTGCCGATATTCCATTGCCATATCATAGAGTCAAGGCTTAGGTAAACTATTAGGGTTAGGGTTAGGGTTAGTTCAAGGGTTGGGCTAACATTCTAAGCTTAGAACTTCTCTCACATATCGGCAGCTCTGCAAAATATCGGCAGCGCCATCTAGCGGTTGGAGACCGCACTTCGATGCAGATCATATATATATATATATATATATATATATATATGTGTGTGTTTGTACCTGCTAGATGATGAGCAAGCAAGCAGAAAGGGTCTCATTGACCAGACTGCAAGCTGCTAAACCAAGCACAAATAATGCAATATGCCCTTCAACTGAGAAAATCCCATTAGTTTTCAATAAACCTTGTTTTCTGGGAGGTTAATTAACTGCTATGTAAATTAAAACATCCAATTTCACTGATATTTATTTATACAAAGCTGAAAATAACTATTTTCCTGCTGGCTATTAAAGGGTAAAATGTTACCAATCACCAATGCCTATAATATAAATTAATTCTGAAGTTGCATAGCAGCAGTTTGTAATTAAGCAAATTAGATAAATGGCTGTCACTATATATACTCAGATGAACTTTCTTACTGTTTATATCTGATGTGATAGGAGTGTGAGGCAATGAGGGGTTTGTGAAAGTGGAAATTTGATTGGAAATTTCCTTGGGGGGATTTTGTTTAGTGGGTTGGTGAGATTTTTTTTTTTTTTTCCCTAAACATTTGCCCCTTAGTAGCTGCAGCCAGGCCCCTGGCTATGGAGATTAAGCTATTGCTTAGGTAAGCAAGGCTTTATTTAATCCTGGTTTAAATACTTTAGACATGCAATGGTGTATTTATTGTACTTTACAATGATACTTTACATTTTTTTGCTATGTTAAGAATTTTATTTTTATAAATGTGATCCTGTTTTGTATATCCCAGGTTAACATGGATTGTGGGAGTTTTGGCCTCAAATGTTTGGACACAGCAGACCCCTTCAGCAGGTGTGTGATCGCTTTAAAGGGACACTGACCTCTGTGCCATCATATATATCAATCAAAATGAAGTGGTGCTGCTTCAAAAAATTAACCTGTAGCATTATTATTTATTAATTATTACTTATTTGGTATTTCTTTTATAATGGTGTTATATTGCTGCAGACTTTAAACCACATCCTGAAGGTGCCATAGTGTACAGTCTCTGATATACTCTCCGCCTTCATTGTGTGTGGGTTTTTTCTTTTTTCATTTGGGGTAAGAATATTAAAAAGAAAAAAGCTTACTGAGCAACTAAGGCTATTGCTATATGTAAAGTGTTTGTTTTTGGCCTTTTTATAGTAAAGAGTGCCCAGACCAACTTTTAGGGGGGTGGACTGCCTGTACCATATGAAATGAAAAAACAATCCCTGTCTGGTTTATAGCAGCTTACATGTCCCTTTAAGTTTTGCAGTTTAAAGGACCACATCTTAATGGGGTGGGGGATCCATGGTACCTTGTTGAATGTGTGAGGTATTTACAATTCTAGAGCGCTCTGGTTACATCCTTTGATCCAACAATGATGTGTTGTCCATTTCTTATCCTGCTAACAGCAAAGGCAATAGACATATCAGCCTTTTCTCAACCATGTCCTTCCTCCACTGATCACTAAAAACACATGCTCCCAAGATGTGATGCAACACAAAATGGATTCCTGTACTCCTAAACGTCTATAGTTCACAACACTGCTAATGTTTAGCATATACTTGACCAACACATGTTTCTGTGGGGGGTGGGGGTTCTCTTATCTAACTGTAATGGTCCTTTAGACTTCAATTGACACTATTTTTTATTTTCAGATCTCCTGTCATTCACCTGCATTAGGTCTCTGGCACAGATCTATGTGCCAGCTGCATATACCCTTAATAATTATGTGACCTTCTCAGCAATTGGTAAGTTAACTGTTATTATGGTGGTTATCCTGTTTTGTTCCATATGTACTGATATGTTCTGACATATATAAATATTTTAAAGGACATTTGCATCCTGCTCTGCAGAACGCTCTCCTGACCTCTGATGGAGCAGGGTGTGGTTTGGGCTGGTAACAAGCTGCTTTTTAAAGTTAAATGTAGAATTATTCAACAAACTGAAAAGAATAAACTTCAAGACTGCATTTAATTTAAGTTAAAACTGTAATTTAAAACATTATAAGAATTTACTCCATGTCACACCTAGCATCCCTCACAGCTTTCTTCGCACCCACTTAAAACAGATGAGCTCTAACTTTCCATATTGACATTTCCATAGTCTTGTGGTGCATTCTACTGCACTAAAAACTGTACAGCATGACCACAGGTGGAGAAAGCAATGGCCATGGTAAATATGATGAAATATGGAGGTTAACTGCTTACTAGCCCATTGCATGGGATGATACAATGTGAAATAGCTAACAGATCTGAAGTTGAAAAAATAAAATAAAAAGGAAATGGTAATAACTCATAGCATTGTATAAATGGGCTAATGCTACTTTCCTTATGCAAGATGTAACTTTTAAATGGCAATTACTTGGATACCTCGAGTTCTTTAACTGTAAGGGTTTGCTTGATTGTAAAAGGGATTGTGCGTTTAATCTGTCAACTGGCAGGGTCTTTAATCCCATTGTTTTGTTTTTTCGAAAGTTTGTGCCAGCGACTGCCAAATTGCAGTAGGGTGTGGCACCAAAGCAACTGCCACCCTTGTTTAGAGCAAAGCCTAAACTAGTAAGCCTTTGCCATTACTAAAACAAATTTCTGGATACAAGTATTGAAATAAATTTCACTTTCATAGAATACCTTTATACGGTATGTGATGGCACCTATTTGGAGGTGAAATTGTGTAACCTCCTACCAGACTTGGTATTGGCTTGTAATATAAATGTTGTCAAGGCAATACGGACTTAAGGTAGTGTAAAAAAGGTATCTATAGTTTACTTGACATGTTGAAGGGGGCAATTCATGTAACTGCTTTTATAAGTTGGTTTGACCTATCTCTTATGGAAATCCTTGCTTGTTTATGGACTTTCTAGCACTGTAACTAAATAAACACTTATCAGGCTGTTTAACCTTTTGCTTAATGCCCTAATTCTAAAGGATTGTGTAGATTACAACTTGTACCACAAAATGTTTCTTAAATTTGTACTGGCTTGGCTCTTAACCTAATGGCACTATAATTTGGGGAAACATTACTATAAAGAATCTCAGATGTGCCTAGAAGGAACAGAACCTTTATATACTGGGTAAATACATTGCACTGCATTGTATCTGGCAGCACCAATATTACTATAGTGGAATAACTACTACTCTACTCCTTAAAAGCTCCATCTACTCACTGAATTCTTTCAAATAGTCCCTACAATTAAATTCTTAAACACAGGGAGCCTTCTATATCCCTTTAATAGTTTGGCAAACCTACTTTACTTGGGGGTTTGAATGGTTAATGTCTTGTGCTAAAACTAACATGTAAATTCTCCTCTTCAGATGAATATGGAAGAGCCTTTGAAGTTGATGATGCATTCGCAACACAGTGCGGCTACACCGTATCCCAGGACTTCTGGGGTAACATAAACTTCAGAGCCTCAGTCATTAGCTGTTATACTCTCATCGTGGTATGTTGACTCGCATTTTAATTGATTTGACAGATCTGTTATCTTGGAGACTTAAGCTCTAGTTGTTAACCTGTTCACTTGTTTTCTTAAGGATGAATCTGACTTTACTCTGACAGTGAAAGTTGCTGTGTCTCCTAACTCTGACATGAGTGGCGCTGCAAGCTATCTGAAAAAAGTCACTTGCCCCTATAACTTTGATGCCAGGGAGCTTCTCTGTGAAACAAACTACATGGAGGTAAATGTTTTAAATAAACCTATTGCTGCCTTTTAATCAACCATTGACCAAATGGATTTCCACAAGTTAGTCAAGGTGGGGGGCTGCTGCAGCTGGTCCATGAAGACACAATCACTATATCTTGAAGTCTGCAGTTACTGTTCCAATCTGCCTGCTTCTGAGCATGTGCATAGTGACATCCCTGTTCTCACTCCACTTTTATGTAAATATAAACTTGCCCTCAATCTCCAAGCTAGTAGCAAGTGATCGTGTTTGCATATAGGAAGCTTGCATCTTGTCTGACTATCATAACAAATGTTTTTCTTAAACCATTCATTGCTTGTTTACATAGGCAACACATTAGCAACTACATGATCTTTCAAAAAGTGTTACTTAACTTGGCATTTAAAGGAGAACTTTTTATTTTTATTTTTTCCTTTGGGGCTTCATTTTCAGGACTTGAATGGCTAACTATGCTAAAATCTTTCAACTAGTTTGGAAACTGAGTAAATATAACTTTTTTTTTTTCTTACTTTGTGCAGGTATCAGTTCGGAGGAAAATACCACAGTTTTCGGAAGCTGCTTTCCAAGATGGACCAGAAGACTGGGCTGCTGCCTTTCCAGATGTGAGTTGTTTTTTTTTTTTTTTTTTTTTTCCATGAAAGACAGGTACATAATCTAGTTTCTTATTTAGACTTGTATTGCCTAGTAAAGTGTCCTTTAATACAGTATTTATATCTGCATCTGCGCTTTTTTTTTTTTTTTTTTTTTTTTTTTAATGGGTCTCACATGCACTTCCATAGAAATTTGCTGAAAATCTTGGCCTGCATGTGCAGTATGTCCCAATTGAAAGCAAATCATGGAACCGAGCATAGTAAACCATCTGACAACCACACAATATCTACAATCCTATCTTGCATTTTGTTTTTTACTTCAGCAACATGGCCTTAAGCATATACCATGCTTCTGAGCTTTTCATTCTAGATTGCGCCAATTACGATCGTTAAATCTTGATTTGTGGTTGCTTTTAGACTATGCACCATACTGATGCACTCTGGTCTAGGAGACAAGTTGATTTAACAAGGTTAGGACATTTACAGGAAGTTTATTTTACTTTTATCTTGCTTTTTTTAGGCTGCCTCGGGGCTCATGTCAATCTGGCAAGTGGTGTTCCATCTTCAGTCATCAAGGAGAGCAATGTTGGTCCGTGATGCAAACAATATTGGCTATGGCATTAATACCACAGAGTCCAGGATCATGCTGAGAGCTCCTTACAATGCCAGTGAAGCCCAAATTCAGAATGTGAGTTTGTGTAAAACACTCTCTAAAAAATTACTTTCCAGCTTCGTTAAGTATAGTATTGGCCCTGCTCCACAAATCACTGAATAGTCTATTTCTGTTGTAATTGCCAGGTCTGATATAAGCCTTCCTTCATCATGTAAGACTGTTTAATCACGTAACCAGCTGCTACAGCAATCTAACTTTTTTTACCTTTCTTTCTGGCTTTGTAGGTGCAAGGAACAACATTTGCATCAGTAAGAGCCACAATATTTTATAAACAGCAGTGGCTAATACTTATGGTGGATACTGCAGTAGCATGCCCAGTGGGTGAGTCAACCTAAAATCCAGTTTAGTTATGTAAAGGGACTCTAATAACAGGCAAAAGCTCAAGGTTGTTAGATTTCTCTAGTACTAGAACAAAACTTGACTTATGCTGTTTGTGTAAGGAAACTGCACATAGACTATCAGTTGGTGTTCAAAGGAGAGGTATGGGAACCAGGATAGTCAATTGTTTGAAATAGTTAATGAGGTTAAAGGCAGTGTACACACTTCATGTTAAACCTATACATTTATTTATTGTTTTTAAATTCACCATTGCATATGTATATTTCATGTTTAAATTTTAGCCAGGAAATGTAACTTCTACTTTAATGGCCACCCAGCCTTTGACCTAAGCACTAATGATAGGAAGCTCAAGATTTGAACTGCTAAATTCATGCCTTAGCAAGACTATAATCCGTTTTCACTTCTGAAATCTTACACTTTCAGTAGTGCTCAGGACAATTAGTGGTTGTGAGGGGTACAACAGTGGCAACTTAATTTTTGTTGCTAAATATTTGACTTAATGGTGAACTAAAAACAGGGTCACCTTAAATTAACATAAAAATCTTACTCTGCCCTTTAAGCAGGTAATGGTATGCTTCTCTGAGAACACTTTAATATCTGCAGATTAGAGGAGAGTCTAATGTAGGACATTAAAATCCTGTAGATGAGCATGGGAAGAGATTGCATACGAAAGGTGCAGAAAGGTGGCTTGGATTGTAACTGGAGATGATATAGGATGTGTTGAGCAGCCTGTTACACTTAATATATTGAATATTATTGAGGAAATGGTATCCAGTGCATTGGGGGCAGACCTGGAGTAGATATGTGGGTGAGTAAAAGCCCCACTAGGATTGGGTTGCAATGGCCATGCTGGCACATATGCCTAATATTTAGATGCTAGGTAGATATCCAGAAGGAGGTATTGGGGAAAGACATACTGTGCACTATAAACCTGTATCATAAATGTTCTAGTCTAAATATTGTACTCTGCAACACTACCAGATCTCTGTAGTGAAAATGGTTACCCAGTTTAAGAACATCTTTGAGATTGCTTCTCGCACCTATGAAGTCTACCTTATTCATGGTAGAGCCCCACGTAAGGGTGGAACTGCAGTTCTTTGCTGGTACTGTAATCTAAAACCAAGGATGTTAAGGGTCTGCAATACAACTGAGAAATGCAGGTTAGAGCAATACAGCAAAATTCACGAGCAAGCAAAAGCGGATTTGGGGCACTGTCAACCAAGCCGTCAAGTATATATTTACTGTATAGATCAATTTTATCCTTTCTATTCCCACCTTAGGAAGTGTGTGAGTCCCCCACCCCCCTTCCAGAGGCCTAATATTAGCCTTCCAAGGCTTAACCATCTCTACCTCAGGGAGTGTGCCCAACTTATTTACTTGTATACAGTTTACAAAGGACTATGAGAGTGGGAGCAAAGGAAGGTATAAAGAAACACAATTCACTCTACTCAACACTCCATCGTACTTTGATCTGCATCCCACTTGTCTGACACCAGTTTGTTGGGGCTTCCTAATTCAGTAGTTGGCAGCTTGGAACACAAAGGCCCCAGTCAGAATTCTGGGAGCTGTACTAGAACATAATACACAGTGATTCTCAGGACAATTTGTAGGTTATATACTTGCCTAAAAAAGGCGGATATTAGAGGCTGGTTACACGGTAGACGTTAGTTGGTACAAGGACGGATAATCAGGTGTTTTCGGTTTCTTAGAACAACTAGAAATGTTTTTAGTAAGGTTGCAAGATGTCCCAAGGACAAGAATGTTTTATGGTTGGGCTAGATCTCATGTGAATGTCAGCAAAATGTTAATCCCTTCATCAGCAGTATATGTTAACCCCCTCAGGGCATGCACTTTAATTTGCTTCTAGAACATGTTATAGACCCTGCAGTTGTTGAATAGAGGTTGGCTAGTGCTCTGAGGAACCCTTCTTGGTATGGGGAACTTAACAAGTAGTTGAACTGTTATATGATTACTTTATATAAATACATCCATGGTCAGTATAAACATTTAAGGGAGCTTTTTGTGCCAAGAGGTTTTCAACTGACAAGAGGACATCCTTTGAGGTTAGAAGTAAAAAGATTCCACCTCAAAGAAAGAAAAGGGTTCTTCACAGGAAGGGTGGTTAATCTGTGGAATTATCTACCAGAGGAGGTGGTGACAGCGGATTTGATAGATAACTTTAAAAGGGGACTGGATTTATTTCTAACTAAAAAGGGCATTCAGGGTTATCATAGATAATTTGAGGCAGTATTGATTTTTTTTTTTTTTTATTTAATTAATAGTTAATCCACATATTGCAGATCAGAGGAGATCTTAAGTTGAACTTGATGGACGGAGTATTTTTTTTTTTTTTTTTTCAACCTTAAATACTATGTAACTATGTAACTAATCTAGCACTCCTCATTTTCACTATCAATTTTTCTTCAGTACTTTATCTATACACTACACTTATGTTTCAGATGACGTACAGTATACCGACAAAACTATCACATGGCATGTTCCTAAAAATATCCCCTCACTGCTTATTGGTGCCAGCAGGATAAAGAACAGCAGTATTGAGTTTGGGGTTGACCTCAAAACTCTGGCAAACAGTGAGATATCTCGTCGGAATTACATGGTGGTGGATAATGCCCAGGGCACTACTGTTACTATTCCAGTTGGTGCAGAGGGTGGCTATTACAAGGTGAGTGTAGATGCAGAATATCTGGCCTGTGGTAAACTACACTTTCACAATTGCTTTGCAATGGAGAATTTTTTACTTAATGCATTTCTGCAAATAAAATATATATATATATATATATATATATATATATATATATATATATATATATATATATATATATATATATATATATATATATATATATATATATATATATAATTTTTTTTTTTTTTTTTTCCCACTGAAATATTGACAATTTGTTTGGTTTTAAAATAAATATTTGAGTTATCTATTGTAGCTACCACTTCAGGAGGGGGAAGAATGAACAAATGTCATACAGTTTCTCACTTCCAGTACTTAATTGAACACTTACCTCACTGGGCCTCATTCAATTGCTGAGATTTAGAGATCCAGGCTCGCAAATGGAGGTTGCAAGCTACTTTGCTATTAAATTGTCTTCTGTTTGTTTGCGGGCTCTGATAGCATTACATCCTACAAGCTGCAATTTATGAAATCGCAGCTTTCTTCCCTCCAAGGCTTTGAAGTTTCAGACACAAGAGTTGCAGCTGCTAAAATCACAAATCTGTATTAAATTGCCCAGATGATTCCTGTGCAAATCACTGTCAAGCCTGCAAATGGCAAATCTAACCACAGGTTACTAGGACCAAGAAGGTCTCGCAAAGGGCTTGCTGACAAATTGGAGCACTTGAAATGCAAATATAAAATAAGCCCAGCACTGTAAATGATGAACACAATGGGCGACATTAGAATTAAAAGCACTATATTCTCAAGCTTGCACATGGCCTGTATATAACACTTTATTTCACGTTTAATTTCCGTCCAAAGTCCTACAGGCTTGTATAACGAGTTACAGGCTTGGAGGTCATTCAAGCCTGTAGGACTTTTGATGGAAATTAAACCTGAAATAAAGTATTATATATTGGTGGTGATCGATCTTGATACTGTTGTGCTTTTAATTCTAATGTCACCCATTGTGTTATCAATCATTTACAGCACTGGATTGAATTTATATTTGCATTTAAAGTACTCAGCTCTTACGGGCTTGAACCACGAGTACTGGGCTTACGTCAATTATCCTGTTCAAGCCCTGCAAATGCTGCTGCCAAGAGCATGGCTCACGATGGCACTTAACTTTTGGGCTTGACCAATTGAATAGCACTCGAAGCAGAGCTACTTGAGCCCACAACTCATTTGCAGAAAATCGTCTATCTGCGATGGCGTTACAGCCCTGAATTGAATGAGGCTCTGTGCTCTTCAGTGTGAGTGTCTTGGTTCTGTTTACAAACACACTCCTGACTGTTCTGATTCACAACATATGCGGTGAAGGCTCCTGTGAGCACAAGGTTTACAGCTTTTCACTGAACTTCAGGAATGCTGCAGGACATGTTAACTCAAATTGTTGTATTTCTTAGATTCCAGCATTCATTTGTCTGAAGAGGAATTTGTGAAGGGTTCACTTTCTGCTTATGCTCTCTGCACACAGCTGTTGCTTTGAATCTGTCTGGGGCATGTCAGTGTCTCATGTAAAGACATTTCATTTATGACTTTACTTTTTTCTGTCGAAAAAGGCACCCTTTTTTCAAAATATTTCAACATAGTTTCAGGATAACTATACAGTAGTATGTTCAAAGTTGTACTGAATAAACTGTCCCTTTAAGCAGGATTTGATATAATATACATATTTGAGGTACTCTTATGTCAGCATAATTGTTCGTAATGAATTTTAACTTCAGTCAACTAAACTATGTCCTTATTTTCAGTCGCATGTCATAAATGGAGATCATGGCATAACCTATAGTATTGACTTGTTTCTTGAAAATGAATGGGAAGACAACAGATGGGGAATAACCAGACACACAATTATTAAAGAAATAACAACTCCATTTGAAGTCCGGCCACCACTTATAAGAAATGGTATGGTTGTGGAAAACTATTTTTTTTTTTTGGGGGGGGGGGGGGGGGGGGGGGGGGGGGCGGTTATGTTTGTTTTATCAAATCTGAATTATTATTATTATTTTTTTTTTCCAAGATACCATTCCAAGCACTGGAATATTTAACGTCACAATTGGAACATTTCTCCCTGATGTTAAACTGGTGAATGTTACCATTGGTCCTAAAACTGTGCCAATAACAGATCTCCCAAAACTGGGATACTCCATATCGCAAGTGTCTTATCCAAATGGAAGTGTCACCTTTGTATTAAAAGTTCCATTTACTGATCCAAATGTAAACATTCAGGTAATGTGGTAGTGTTTCGATTTTATTTCTGTGCATTGATAAAATAGCTGAACTCTTCCATTCACTCGTCTCATCTATTCCAGTATGTCTCTGACAACATCCGAGTTTACACCTTAAATATTACGTTTGGATTCAATATTATTCCAAGTAATGAGACCTTCACCAGTCCAGCTGTAATAACCTGTCTGGTTCCGGATGCTGGTAAGAATAAAACATAACTTTGTATTGTACTGTATCAGTCAGCTGTTTTGTAGGCATGTTATAAATTACATTATGCATTCCATGAAATGTGAAGAATGAATCTAATTTACTTCAATTCCTACCTGGCTTGTACAACTTGTACTCCTGCCAACATTAGACCTCTAACTTAAATGTCACCTTGTGTCTTTTTTTTTTTTTTTTTTTTTTTTTATAGATCACTTTCTTTTGTCCTATGACTGACTTTATATATTTTTTTTTTTTACCATAGTGATGCCTAAAGCAATTGGGTCTTGTGAAGCCAACTACCTAAATCTGGTGGTTGTCCGTGGCAATGTGGATCAACTATGGCTTCCTTATATTAAAAACCTGCTCTTGACTCCACAGTCTGCACTGAGTAGTGGTATTCAGTTCTCTGAGAACCGTACACATATAGTTATCAAAGTTCCTCGATATTCCAGCTCTGTTATGTATGAGGTAAGGTGGGGGTAATGGTTTGGCTGAGTAGATCATTTCATTAACTTAAGTGGCACTGACATTTGACATCTTATGGTCACTGCAAGTTTCTTAACTTCTGCAGTGGCTTTTTTTTTTTTTTTAATACTACTGGACCATAAAATGTAAGTCCACTAATTTAAATGGTATTAAATCCATTATGGTCCTCTTGCTTTTTGAAGTTGACTTCAATGTCAAGGGGGTTTAACACTCGTAATTTTAGAATGGCAATTTATAATGGTTTAAGGCATAACTAAGCATGCAATGATTGTCTTGCCATTAGGCTAGACAAAATTGTAATAGTTTAATATAGATAAACTTAATCTATTAGCAATAGGGTTGTGTGATGTAATTACCTTGCACAAATTTAGTGTCCTCTGCAAATGAGGAAATTACTAGCCAGGATGTGCTTTCCCCCTGTAACTTATAGAAACTATATTAATCTATACAGTGTAATTATGTCGTATCAATTGCATGACAATGTATAGATTGAGTTTGACGATCAACTTAACAAGTATACGCTGTGTGCAGAAATGGCATTTATTGGTATAGCAGTAAAATACCTAGTTAAAACCATTAGATTTTAGAAGTGTAAATAATTTATCTAGTTCAAAATATACAACCTGGCATCTATTGCAATCACTCTTGGATGATTGGATAACTATTAATCTTAACATGCTTTGCCTATTTTGTAACCAAATGCAGTGTATTTAAACTTATCAAATGTGAATTGACAATTTTAATACAATCTAGATTTGGTAAAATCAATATAGGAGTATATAATTTAGTAAAATAAGGTTAGTGCAATACAGAAATGATACAGAGTGTAAAAATAGCTGTTTGATAGTGAGAGGGTGTGTGTATACTTATTCACCCCCCCCCCCCCCCCCCCCCCTTGGCATTTTTCATGTTTTGTTGCCTCAACCTGGTATTAACATGAATTGTTTCTGTTGCTTAATTTACAGAACATGTCCACAAAATAATCTCCAAACAACAAATAGTACAAAATAACAGTCAATGTGCATGACTATTCAATCCCCCCCCCCCCCCAAGTCAATACTTTGTAAGGGCCACCTTTTGCAGCAATCACAGCTCCAGTCGCTTTGGATAAGTCTCTATGACCTTGCCACATCTTACTGGGATTTTTGCACAACTGCTCCAGCTCCTTCAAGTTGGATGGTTTGCGCTTGGGAACAGAAAGCTTTACGTCTGACCACAGATTTTCTATTGGCTTGAGGTCTGGGCTTTGACTAGGCCATTCCAACACATTTACATGTTCCCCCTTAAACCACTCAAGTGTTGCTTTAGCAGTGTTTGGGGTCATTGTCCTGCTGGAAGGTGAACCTCCATCCTAGCCTCAAATTGCTGTGGAACAAGTTTTGCTCAAGAATATCCCTGTATTTAGCACCATCTTTCACTCAACTCTGACCACTTTCCCAGTCCCAGCTGCTGGAAAACCATGCCCACAGCATGATGCTGCCACCACTGTGGGGATGGTGTTCTTTGGGTGATGTGTTGGGTTTGTGTCAGACCTAGCGTTTTCTTTGTCCGAAAAGTTAAATTTTAGTCTTATTAGACCAGAGCACCTTCCTCCATATATTTTGGGAGTCTCCCACATGCCTTTTCTCAAACTCAAAACGTGCCATTTTGTTTTTTGCTTAAAGCAATGGCTTTCTTCTGGCCACTTTGCCATAAAGCCCAACTCTATGGAGCATACGGCTTATTGGTATCCTATGTACAGATACTCCAGTCTCTGCTGTGGAACTCAGCAGCTCCTCCAGGGTTACCTTGGATCTCTGTGCTGCCTCTCTGATTAATACCCTTCTTGCCCTGTCCATGAGTTTTGGTGGGCTGTCATCTCTTGGCTCAACAGCAAACCTGCCATGTTCTTTCCATTTGGTTATGATAGATTTGATAGTGCTCCATGGATCATCAAAGATTTGAATATTTATTTATAACCTAACCTTGACTTGTATTTCAACATTGTCCCTTACTTGGCTTATTGTACAGATAGTCCATTTTCTGCTGTGGCACTCTGCAGCTCCTCCAGGGTTACCTTAGGTCTCGATGCTGCCTCTCTGATTAATGCCCTCCTTGCTCGGTCCGTGAGTTTTGGTGGGCGGCCTTCTCATGGCAGGTTTGCTGTTGTGCCATGTTCTTTCCATTTGGTTATGATAGATTTGATGGTGCTCCTGGGGATCATCCAGATTTGGATATTTTTTTTTTTTTTTTTTTATAACCTAACTCTGACTTGTACTTCTCAACAACATTGTCCCTTACTTTTTTGGAGAGTTACTTGGTCTTCAGGGCAGTGTTTGGTTTGTGGTGCCTCTTGCTTAGGTGTTGCAGCCTCTGGGGCTATTCAAAAAAGGTTTGTAAAATTAATGATAGATCATGTGACACTTAGATTGCACACAGGTGGACATCATTTCACTAATTATGTGACTTCTGAAGGTAATTGGTAGCACCAGAGCTTTTTATGGGCTTCATAACAAATGGGGTGAATACATACGCACATGCGAATTTTCTGTCTTTCTATTTCTAATTAGAGTTTTATGTATATATTTTTCTCATTTCACTTCACCAACTTAGACTATTGTGTTCTGATCCATCACATAGAATTCAGATTAACAAACCTTGAATTTAAGGCTGTAATGTAACAATAGGTAAGTCAAGGGGTGAATACTTTTGCAAGGCACTGTGTGTGTGTGTGTGTGTATCCTGTTACTCTATAAGAGCAGTAAATGGCAAAATCTGGGATAACAATTATATGGCCGTTAGAATGTGTGTCTTGGCAACCTTTTTGGTTACTGTCCTTAAATCAAAATTGATTACATTTTAATTTATAAAATATTGATGTAAAACAGTTTGGATTGTGTTATACAAGACTATATGTTGAGTAACCGTTAAATGGTTAAAATTTTGAATAACTTCAGTCTGAATGGCACAGGATGAAATATACAAGCACCTAAAGTCCAGAATGAAGGTGCGAAGTCTGTTCTGTGACCACTCCCAAACGGGTAACAGAAGGATTGTGGCATATTGGGCTAATGTTTAACTTTCTAGTTTGTAGTAGTTTAACAAGTTTATACATACCATGTATACAATTTCAGAATAACACCGGTCTGATTTTAGGATCCCTTCTCAAGATAGACTGAAGTAGGCCCTTTGTGTTCTCTCTCTTTTCAGGAAGAGTTGGATGGAGATATATATATATATATATATATATATATATATATATATATATATATATATATATATATATATATATATATATATATATATACCATATAATGTAAATAGATGCATATAACCTTTTACACAACAAAATGAAAGACACCTCAAAGGGTCCCTGCATTGACTAGAATGCCTAACTAAATCAGATGGAATTGAACACAAATGTAAATCTGCATTTGGAAGGAAAAATAAGTATGCAATGCATAATCTAAATGGAACAAAGTTAGGGATATCCAAAAGAGTGTGTGTACACACAATCTATATCACGCAAAAGTAGAGTGTGTAAATACCTGGTAAGAACCCATTTGGTAAAATTGAGAGCACCATTAAAGAAACTACCTTTTCTTACCATGAGGCTTAGTTAATGAGCTTTTTTTTTTTCTTTTTCTTTTCTTGGCAAGATTTCCCATTGGGGGGGGGGGGGGTGGTTTATAGGGGAAACTGTTCACAGTAACAGTAATCAGATTCTAGAATGCTACCAAAGGAGCTTGGGATAGGAGATTCTGTAGATACATTTAAAAAAAAGCCATATATTTTGTCTTCTCCCCACACCAACTTAAATTACCATGTCCTGCATTCCTAGATACAATTCCCAGGCTAACAGTATTATAGTCCTAGTACCACTGCATTTATCTTAAATCACCATAGAGTTCCACCTTTCCCACATTATTTGGTCATGGATTTGTACTTTAGGGAGATGAGGGTAACAAGTAAACTGGATTGGATCAGTATAGGGGAGGGACCTTCCCTTTGTGAGTGGAACAGAGGGAAGAATATAATTGGAGCAAGGTATTATGGGAAAGGGGTATCTAAGAATATAAATTGGACTCTATTGGGGGGGGGAGATGGCAAGGGGAAGCAATGTTTGCAGTTTGTTTGTTTCTGCCTTCTAGGCTTCTGCATTGTTGGCTCTACCATACAGATGGAAAATGATAGCTTTACTAAATGATGAAGGGGGGGGGGGGCGGCTAATTGGTTGGCAGCATAAGATGTGTCTGAAAACTTTATGCTTTTTAAAAATATTTTTGCAATGAAAATGTTATCTTTTTGTAGGATGTCAGTAACTCAAGCATCTTGGTCACACTTCCATTAACTCTACAAGATAATTCCACTGGACGTCCCATGTCTGACTTCTCCATTTCATGCAGTTATTCACCTCAAGAACTTATTGGTAATTTAAGTTGCCAAACTGGTATAGGTTTCTGTCAACTTCCATCCACCCTTCATATTTTCTTCAATTATTACAGCTTGTTTTCCAAATGGGACAATATCTGTTACGTCGCTAAAGATCGCTTCTGTCCCAGACATGGATCTATCCCAGTTGGTTTTAAGAGATAAATCCTGCGGACCAGTCTCCATTACAGATGAAGGTGCAACATTCATATTTGCTGTAAATTCATGTGGGACAACTAGAAAGGTAAAGCTATAACAATTTAAATGTACATCTTTGCAAGTGGCTAGTGTTGATGGCTTTTTTTTTTTTTTTTTTTTTTGTAGTTTAACCAAACCTTCATGATCTATGAAAATGAGGTTTTATACTTCAGGCCAGGATCTAGCCGTGCTGCTTACAAGTAAGTGATTTGTTCTCACTAGGATCTGTAGCTCAAGCTTTTTCTAAATGGTGTTTCTTTTTAACAGGCTTCAGTTTGCATGCCAATACACCATAAATGCGACCTTGGTGGTTCAGTATGGTTTTGATTACAACCCTACACCCAGTGCTCAGACAGCATTTGGCTCTCTGGCTTTGCTTATGAGTTTAAGTAAAGGTAAGATTAATGTTGTGTGCTAACATGTCGTTAAATACTACTAGAAGCTAAGCATTGCAGCTTGGCATAGTTACGTGCAAGTTAACTTAAAGCTGTATGCTGGTCTAACTATTGCTCAGTATAGGCAAAGTCTTTGACAAAGCCAGACGTGTAGTAAAACTATCAGGCTAGGCATTTTTTTGTCTCATTGTCCACTTGCGTCTTTTTGTTTAAGCAAATCACTTGGTTCCCTTATTTGGGCATGGGGGTTTGTCTATTTGGTGTCACCTGTGAGTTACAGCCTATAAGTGTGTCTGATAGTAATCCATATGTTTAGATGATGAGCCTGCTTAATGTATCTATATGGGTTTGTTTGGGGGGGGGATTATTTTATTTTTTACACTATAGGTATTGAGGTTCTCTTAAACTGGATATCTAGAATAGACTAAAATTAGGAGCATCTCTGAGGGCCCTATACAAGGAGGACCCAGTGAGGTTACAGGCCTGCTCTCCTTCCTTTCCCTTGTTGAGAATCTCTTCCTGGTATCTTATTTGGGTAACCCTATTTTATAGGTGGCTTTAGATTTGTTCAGTAAAGGTTTATTTTAGTACTTGCTTCCCCTTGCTTTTTACTGTTGCTTCAGCATGTAGGTATAAGCACCAATAGGGGAATATTTAATGTAGTGTCAAACTAGTGCTAAACCGATCACAAGCAGTACATTTATGAATGTACTTCTATTGTCTGCCATAGTTTAGCAAAGTGTTGACAGATACCAGTTTTACATCAGCTTCCTTTTTTGTGTGTATCAAATGTCCTACTATGGATAGGTATAATGCACTCAATCTAGCTTGAAGGGAGGGTGACTCTGAAGGTAAATTGAGGACTTATGATTAACATGCAATGATATGTCCTCTCTCAATCTTAGATATATCCTACACCATATTTTATAAAGATCCAGAATATCCAGTTGTGGCTTTCTTAAACGAGCCTCTGTATTTTCAAGTGGAACTACTCTACAGTGTAGATCCTCGACTTGAGCTCTTCTTGGAATATTGCTGGGCTACCACTTCCCCTGATAGGACCAGCTTTCCACAGTGGCCCATTGTAGAAAACAGGTAAGGTGAATGCTAGATCAATGTGTGTGGTGCTTGTTTTTTTTTGTTTTTTTTTTCCCTCTACTCTGTGGAAATGTGGGGAACAATATCTTTACTATAGTTGAAAGCACAGAATCCCAAACTAGCAAGATCTCACAGCACTAAAGACATAACAGGAATGTTTGAAGTAGTTTGGGGGATTTTAAAGTAAAGTTGTAACACCCCTCTAAACACACACACACACACAAACACACACACACTTCTACTTTAAGCCAACAGTTCTAATGGTGGCATTTAACCAGCACCCTATCTTTTTATATAGAAATGAAAGCAAAAAGCCTCATAATGCAGTATCTTGTGGAAGTGTTAGGCCATAACATATATAGTTGTGAGCAGTGCAGGCTTGCCAAAAGTTGTTGGCAATGCCATGGTAAAATTGCAGGCTCGCATAACGAGTTTGCCGCAATTGCCACCAGACAATGAGGGCCAAAGCCGCTCATCCATACGACTCGCACGACTTAGGCAGTGAGCGCCAAAGGCACTCATTGCACTGGTGGAGATTTGGCAGGACTTGGATAAAAAGAGCACAGAAGGCTCTCATCACAACTTGGCGACTGCAAAATTACGACCTGTGTGAAAAAAAAATTAAACACAATAAGGACGGAAAAGGCGGCCAAAGGACGAAAACACCAGCCCTAAGACTTTACACTAAACAATGACACTTAACACAAGGCAGTAACTGGGAGAGGCTCGCAATGAGCGCCAAGGGTTAGCAAGTTATGGCTTGTATCTTAAGGGCAAGTAGTTCAATCAGGTTGACATTTTTCTTTATTTGGATAACTGATCTAATGGCTCTGCAAGACATGTTGCTACCCAGTTAAATTTGGCGGTCAACCATTTTTTTTTTAATTTTTTTTTTTTTTTTTTCCCCTGTAGCTGTGAATTTAAGGAGACTGCCATGACCATTTTTCATCAAGTGAGTGCAGACAATGAACCTTATCCAAGTCACCTGAAAAGATTTGAAGTAAAAATGTTTACATTTATGCAAGCGATCAGTGCATACATGGGGCAGGTGAGTCTAAAATATAAAAAGTTGAGCAATTCTGCACCACCTGATTACATAGCTGTGTATAAAAAATTGCAGTATAAACTGGCTACAGTTTGTTTTTTTGTTTTTAATGGTACTATTGAGCTGGAAATCTATGCAGACAATAAATCTTGCAGTGGTGTTCTTGCATATAGGTGCAACACTTTGGTATTTAAGATCCCAATGTAGATTGGGAGAAGCAACCTAGTTGAAGAATACAGCAAAGCCACACTAACCACTTCAGGGCAGGATACATTGGGCTCACAAGAGCAATTTTTAAACTGCTTTCTAATGAGCATGGAGCAGAAGACCCTCATGTCAGGGTGGTCCTACCTCTGATCCATCTAAACATAGCACCGAACTCAAATATAAATCATGGAAGGGGAGTTATTGTGTGTTTGTAGTCTAAATTTCACACACAAAGTAAAGTGTCTTATGTAGTTTGTGGTATCAACTTGGTTCCTGTGTAATTTCTTTTTTTTTTCTTTCTCATTAAATTCAATGTTTATGGTACACTTCTGCATCAGTGTAGTATGTTCTTTTAACATACTTCCTAAAGCTTTGTGGCAGAGGCAAAGACCTAGTACCATGACATAAAACTGACCCTGTATATTTTGCTTTACAGATCTATTTTCATTGTAGTGTGGTTATCTGCAATGCTGAGCAACTGTCCTCTGATCTGCTGTGCACAAAATCCTGTATCCCTCAGAGGCAGAGACTGGGTAAGTGGTCTCACTGTAACAGGCTAGTTAAAAGGTCTTACAGAGCAACTAGCTGGCTTTACATTGAGATATTAAGTTCAATACTTAATATATCAAGCTTATTGTAGAGCTACGTCACCCTAATTAGTAGTGGAATACTACTTTTTTTTTTTTTTTTTAAACAAGCTTGTTTTGCACACCACCAGATCTGTCTACATAGGTACAGTTAACTTCCCAATAGAAACACTGCATTTAGGTATGGATTTTAACACTTTACTAACCCTCAAGCCAGGAGCAGCTCCATGCCAGAATCTACAGATCACTGTCTTTGCAGGAAGGAATCATGGGATCTGTAGTCCCCCTGTAGAAAGAAGCAGGAAGAGCCAAACTGCCATCCCTGACTGTTACAATGTTTTAAAATATATTGACTGTCTGATTGGCCAAAACAAATTTATGAATCTTCTGCAAATTATAGCAGATACCAGGGGTGTTGGCTAACAAAAGCAACTGCTTAAACTCAATATTTTAGCAATCTGGGTGAGATTTGTTAATGTCTGAGATTTTTCATGCACTGAATTTTCAGATTTCATAATCCAGGAAATTTAAACATGGCTCTTAATGACTCTTCCCAAATTCAGGCTCCTTAAGTGGGACTTCCTTTGTCAGAATCAAATTGTTCTGTTTGCCCTTCTTCCCAGACTTGCATATCTATAAATGGTCTTTGATTGTAAACATTTGCAGCATATCTTACACCTTCTCTTCATCAGGGAGAAGTGTGGATTCAAACAGTATGCATGGCTATGTGTCCTCCGGAGCCCTCCTGCTGGAATCTGAGTCTGCATGGACCACCCATCCGTGTAAGTGGTACTTAATTGCTATATAGATATACATAACCTTCAGAATAAAGAATTTCATGAATGCATACTTTTTTTTTTTTTTTCTTTTTTTTTTTTTTTTTTAATGGTACAAAAGGATCATATGGGATGCCAGGTGGGGGGGGGGGGGGGGGGGGGTTATAGAGAATTGGTGTTAACCTGGGTCTATCTGTAGTCGCTGACATTCTGAGTACTTCTGAGCAATTATCTATAAAACAATGATACCTACATTTGCATGTTTGGAGCCTTAAAACAGACCTTGTTGGTTACTGTTCCAATGAATGCTTATTGACCACTACCCGATGCCCACTCTGCAGCCTCATGAATCTTCCATACAATAGTGCGAGGCAGAAGTCTACTTCTAAGCTACCTAGAATTCCTAAAGTCTTGAAGAAAAAATATAATCCATTATTAATCTTCAAATGATTACTAGATTGTTGGAAAGGAAGCTTTAATCTGGGATACAACTTGCTATGTATTTGGCTGTTACTTGAAAGGAACTAAAGTGTGAAATCATGGGCCACATGTTCACTTTAAGATGGTAAACATGTGTAGGAGCCAAAGTCTGTGGGATACTGCATCTGGTATAAAAATACCACAACTGCTTCTCCGCACATAAACACACATTAAAAAAAACTTGGGTGGAGTTTGTCCCCCTAGTTTACCACCGTTCCTACACCCATGGGTGAGAAACTTTAAGACGAAGTGTGTGTATAAAAATGTAATTATTCAGTTTGTCCCAAAGTAGCAGTGTCTTTGTGTTTTCTGTACTAAAATCTAGTGATTTTACAGTCTAATGTAACAATTTTTTTTTTTTTTTTTTCAGACTGAGCTTCTTCTCCTGACTTCCCTCCAGATAAATATTTTATTTAAAATACATCAATTTCCAAATAAAAGTGAGGAGACTAAAACCGTTCCATTTGTATTCCATACTGATTGCAAATTCACTGGTAGTGGAGCCTGGAAATGGCTATATGTTGAGCAGTCTCCTTGTTTAAACATGAATTGCAGACATTTTAGGCAAATCTAGCTGGGAGTTTGTACTGATATATTGTGTTGGTTTTCAGGCATAAGTCAGTTGGCACTACAAATAACTCTGTACAATTACTCTAAATATAAAAACCACAAGATCAGCATTGTGCCATTCACAAGGGTAGAGAAAATACAAGGCGAGCTGTACAGAAAATACCACAGTGCAAACTCTAGAACAATCGAGTTATAAACTGTATGTAAAGGACCATCGGTAAACCTTTTTAGTGTGGGGGTGTGTGTATTAATATGCATAAGCTTAAAGGAAACCAGGTTTAAAATGGTCTATGTATTGAATAGCAAGGCATTTGTGGGCATATTTGCATGTCGCTGCTCAGCTTCTCAGAATGCAATGGAATAACTGTATATTTCTTGGAATTCTGAGCTGGAAACAGTTTTTGTTTTTTTTTGTTTTTAGACATTCAAATGTGAACACAAACGTACTATCTATATACTGTATGGTGGAGGGCTTCTAGCACTCTTTTGCCCACCATATATTAAATGATATGGTGAAATGGGATGTAGCAGCCATTTTATAAAGTTTGCTGTAGCAGACTGTCCTTGGTAGTTTAGTCATTAAACTTTATCTTATCTATGTAGATTCACAATAAACCAGGATTGATGCACTTGGCGGCAGTTTCACCTATACACAAGTTCCTCTTATATGGAGGAGTTGGCTTGCCAAAGTCCAGATAAATGTGTAAGTCGTGGTGCTCTTTGTCTAAACTCCTTTTATGTTGATGAATCACAAAACATGAAATGCAAATATCTTGCAGCTTTGGTTTCCTCATGCTTGACCAAATTTATAGAATACTAACTGAAGCAGAAGGCTACAGCTCTCATTGGCTTCTCCTATATTAAAGCCACAAGGTTTTTTGTTCACTCCTGTTGAGTAATATAATAAAACATTTGCAGGAGTAATTTTATTTAATATTAAAAATGGTGCCCTGGTTACTGATGCGGACTTTGAGGCAAATAGACATCCAATCCAATCACTCACAAAATCTTGTCACTTTCACCTAAACATATCCAAAATACGCCACTACCTCACACATGACACAACTAAAATTCTTATTCATGCTCTCATCATATCTCGCCTCGATTACTGCAACACTCTTCTTGCTCGCCTTCCTATCACCCGTCTGTCTCCACTCCAGTCCATTTTGAATGCATCCGCTAGACTCCTCTACCATACTAAACGATCAGTGTCTGCAGCACCTCTCTGTCAGGCACTCCACTGGCTTCCCATAGCGTCTAGAATACAATTCAAAATCATGACCCTAACATATAAAGCCCTCCACAATAGTGCACCCTCCTACATCTCTGCTCTCATCCCAAAATACACTCCCACCCGCCCTCTTAGCTCTGCTAATGACCACCTTCTCTTCTCCTCTCTCATCACCTCCTCTCACTCCCGTATTCAAGACTTTTCACGTCCCGCCCCTATTCTTTGGAACTCTTTACCTCGCACAACCAGACTATCTTCCTGCCTCAGATCCTTCAAAATCTCTTTAAAAACACATCTATTCAAAAAAGCCTATCATCTTTAGCCTCTTCATTCACTATGCATCTCTCACTCTCCTGTACCTTACCCATACCCTTTAGAATGTAAGTTTGCGAGTTCTAATCTTGAGAGGTGCTTTAGGGAAAGCACAGTGTATATCAGATTGAAAGCTCAATAACAGGGTCTTCCATTAGTTTCATTGTGGGGTATTGTTTATACTTGTACCTAACCCCTGTATTGCGCTGCGGAATATGTTGGCGTGTTATAAATAAAGGATAATTATAAAATAGACCAGCCAGTTTTTATGAAAGCTAGTGATAAAAGTTACTGATACATTCGGATGTATAATCTTGCTCTAGATATGCACCTGTTCTACTAATTATTGGGGACACAAGGCAGCAATAAGGTACTGCACTTACTGAAGGAGAGAATTTGTTTTCCATGTCACTACTTTCATAATTGCCATCCTTGTCTCAAGGAACAGCTGGACGTCCAAGTAGTGCACCTGAGCCTATAAATCTGTAATAGAGGATGTAGCATGGAGCTAGATGGGTACTATGATGTGTAAGTAGCATTGAAGTTTTTTGTTGCAGCTACTGACTCTAGATCAAAGTAAACGTGTGACTATGAACTTGTTTATCAAATAAACAATATTCTAAGTAATTTGTCACAACCCAGGGCTCAGGTACAACACACGATCCTGCTTTCAGGACATACCTGCGTAGTGAGGTTTTATTATCTCCACTTCCAGCATGCAGGTTCACATATCTCTTGTGTAAACTGTAATATTGGGCTTACAATCTCCACTCCATCACTGCAAACTGAATCTTATCTTTAAGTGGGATAGCATGTACTAACCACACCCATGGCTAGTGTACAGACAGACTCTTTATTATTTTTACACAGATATTTAACAAAGGCGTAAAACAGCCTCCAGTACAGCCCAGCCCTCTGGGCAACTTGCTGTGATTCCACATTTTATATTGACACTCTTTATCTCTGTTCCTTGTCTGGTCATCAATTCTTCACAATCCTGAGGAGAGCAATAAACTGAAACGCCTATCTTTTTTTTTTTTTATGTGTTTGTTAGGCTAGTAAACTTATCTACCACTTTTCACATGACAATGATAGAAAATAATTGCACAAATTAAATAAGCAATAAGGTGTGTGTGTGTGTGTGTGTGTATATAAATAAATAAATAAATAAATAGTGTGTGTTGTTTAAAACATTAAATGACCTTTTTGATAGCCTTTGACTCCAGGGCCTGTTACCGTTCGACTTTGGGCCTTAAGGGGCACTTGTTGGATACAGGCATGTCCGACCCTGGCCTCGTCACAAACTCCTACTGCAATTGGACTTGGTTAGAACATGGTTCAAACCTATCCAGCAGAATCATGCAGTCCTTGTATACCTGCTAGCAGAAGATGGACCAGACACAGGAACCACATCCAGGACCTTGCTTCCATTGACAGGATCTCAGGAACACCATATAATCCATTAGAATTGGGATGAATGCACAGAATGACACTTACAACTTGTGACAAATAACAAAAAGGTCAGTTATGTCTGTACTTAAACATTTTATACAATGTTCTGGCACACAGATTGGCCAATTGCAGTAAGCCCCATCCTTGGGTATATAGAGGAACCAACTAACATAATAGCCTGCCCCTGCTTACTTGGAAACACTGTGTACATCTGAGATCAGATCTTTAAGCTTATCCTGGTGAATGTATTACCAATAACTATTTCCTGTAAACCCGCAGGCTGTTTATCTGCTCAAGACCTCCTGTGTTTATTTAGGTGGGGCTGAGTGAGACATCACCAGATAACAATACTGTAACAGAATCACAATACATACAATTTATATATAATTTTTAACCAAAAGCAATACAAAATCCATAAATATAACAATAAAACAGGGTAACATCTTGACCGCCCAGGCCATGGTACAAAAAAGTCCAGTCAGTCCCTGGGCATGACGCCCTGAAAATCAGTCATGACCTTCTGTTTTTTTTGTGTTTGCTTTAACTGCCAGTCCTAAGTTGCTAACATGTTAATGTTGTAGGTCTAGGCCTAAAAAGCTATGAATATTGGCCAGTTATTAACAGTATCCATCACTTGAGTTCTACTTTCTTCTAGCACTTGTGCCTCATGTATATAGTTGTGATTATAAATGGTCCAGGTTTTATGGAAGTTAGGTTGTAGTTTTAAAAAAATAAAATAAAATAAAAAGTCTGAATTTGTGCTATTTCATGAAGTGATATTGATTTTCCTTTGTCTCCTGTATTACGGGTGGATGGGAATTTATCATCCAGTTTGTTAGAAGAATTGTTGCTTTGTCCTTTTTGTAGAATCAATAAACTCATGTATATTTAAATGTTTTTTGTTCTCTTAAAACTAGTATTGAATGTATGCAGCTATTGTAGACTAACTAGCCAAGAAATGAAAAAAGTGAGACAATTTGCAGGTTTTAAATGGATATGTAAATGAGTTGGTTCTACAAAGTCTAAGCTGCTTCAATTTAATAACAAAAAGTACAAGTGAAGTCACAGCTTCAGTAATATTATCTGACAGTCATGTGGGTTTAATATGTGGGTTAACATATGGTTTCATTGTTCCTGCAATGCTACTTCTAAAACCACTTCCATTTTTTTTTTTTTTTTTTTTTTTTTTTTTTTTTTTTTTTTTTTAGTACTAGCACATCTTCTATTGTGTAAAACAGTCTGAGGAGGTCATGCTGAAATGTCTCCACCAGACAACTGGGAGAAGACAAATTCCACTGTTTAGACCCTAGAAACCTATTTCTCGCATAATATTCCACCGTGACCTATACCTGTAAAAAACACTGGGTTCCTGATGATGCAGTCACTTTTTTTTTAACCCTAAAATTGTATCTTTCTTCACAAAAAATCATTTGTGATCTATTCCTAATTTTCTGTTTTTAATTTCACTTTCTCCACAAAAGATACAATCTGCCCTGTTTAAAATGTTAGGGGAAAGATACAATAACATATTTTGATATATTTTTCATACTGCTCTCTGTCCATTTAAATTTAGTGAGGAGTCCACCACTGTTACGAGTTCTCCTCTTTTTCCTTGCTCTATCCAATCTTCAAGGTGTATATCCAAGATTCCTGAATTATGAATGCATGTGATAGAGGAGAATCAGTAATATGTGTGTGTGTGTGTGTGTGTGTCCAAAATCATCATTGAAAAACTTACCTTGAGCTTAGCAAAATGTCTTCTATTTTCTGCAAGTTGAATTTTAGAGTAAATGCCCCCTCCCAACCCTGGCTAAATTTGCATATAATTCATAATTGGTTTCGGACAATCGGAGGCAGCTCCGACATTTGTATCAAACCATTGAAGCCTTCCAAGCTCGGAGGACTTAAACAATGAGCGATGAAGGTCTAAAAAAAAAATAATAATAATAAAAAATAAATTAAAACACACTCAGCACAGGTGGAGAGCCAGGACGCCTGGGAATTAGGTTGCAAGCGTATTTAAGCCAAATTTACTGTTTCATCACTCAAAAATTGGCTCAACGCTTTAAAAAAAAAAAATGGTGGACGAAATACGCAAACAAAATATGAAACTGGATGAAAACAAGGATGAGCAAAGCCAGGCATGTGGGACTTAGAAAATACACGACGGCAAAGACAGTAAGACTTACAACAAGAACGCCAAACGGCAGTCCGCCCCCCCCCCCACACACACACACACACACACACACACCAACAGTCAGCAGAGACACAGAAGAGAAACACACAGGGAAGGGACAGGGGGAGATGCTGGAAAGAGGGGCACTCCAAGCACAAAACTTGCAGGTTAATGAACCCTGCACTGCGTGGAAAGGTTCGCAATGAGCACCGAAAGCGCTCAGAGAAGCAAAAGCCTTACATTGTGTGGCAAATCGCATTGCCTGGCTTACAATTTTATGCCAGTCATTTTTTTGATGGGCAATTTGCTAGTTTTTCATATAAGTCTCTCTGCAGCACATTCCACACACGATTACTACTTCGGCTGGTAGTCCATTCTGTGAATCAACTTCTGTTTTTCCCATCTCTGTTTGGAAGAGCTAACTAGGCAGCAGCTGAGCATAATTAGGTGATTACCACATTTGCTGTTAGTTAATGATGTGTATCTGCAGAGCTGTTTGAGTAAAGAACAGGTTAAAATATGTACTTGCAAGTATGTTTTGGTGATGTAAGCTCTCTGGGGGTGTGTAAATCAGGATTTCACTCGGCTGCACATAAATCTATAAGTAGACTGAACACTTCATTATAATAAATATTGTGCTGCTAATCTGAGGCTATTTGTTAGGGAACATTTAAGACCCAGGAAACTTTTATATACCTTTATCCAGGTAGGTGATATAGGTGAAAAGTTTTAAAGGGCTTGTTCTCCAAAACATTGTCCCAGTGAAACACTTTTCTGTGCACAATAATGGTTTATTTACACAAACCTGAAGCGTTATTATTTATCAATTTCATTACATTAAATCTCTCAAATCATGTCTGTCAGTATATTGTGTTTATTAATCATAACTAGAAATATATGGAATGGGTTACTACACCTTGTAAATGTTTAAAATAATCATAATATCGTTATGTTGATCAAGGTTAAGTGTCTGACCATTGCTTCAAATTTTGACCAGCTGCGTAGTACAGGTATATTCTGTATTTCTGCCACTAGGGGCTCTACATTTGGTTCTCAATATACACAATTACAGCTCACTGGTCATATAGTGACAGGGACATGGATGACAACAATCTTCAAGCATTTTTAAAACAAAAAGCAAAGTTTAGTCAAAAGTATAACCTGTATAAAGGAAAGTAACAGGAACTGCAGAGAGCATACTTAAGTTTGCAGATCTCATTGGCTAGAAGAGGGCAAGGCCCCAGGTACAGTTAAAGGGCAGTTTACCTCACTAGAAGTGCTCTATGGTTGTTTGTTGTTGTTTTTTTTTAATCACTTATAACCGTTAAAATTCTAGTCTTAGGTCTATTTACAAACACACTGCTGACTGTTCCAGGAATAACTAAATCTGACGACACCAAGTGGTGAAGGCTCTGTGAGCACAAAGATATACAGTTTCTCCCTGAACTTCAGGAATGCATTTTGCTAACTTCCGGGTAATTGTATTCAATTATATATTCAAAGCAATTTATTTTGCCATGGAACCATCATTAAAAAAAAGAAGCATCATATAAAAAAATATGAAAACCCCTCTTTCAATGTAACAAATAAGGCTTAACATGGTCAATCCACCAATTCAAGAAATGCTTTTGGTGGGTCAACATATTAATTCATCAAAAATGTATTATAAAAGTACAGATAGGCATATTGGCACAGTAAAAGGAGGTTGTGATAATAGGTAATACATTTACCACCTTAAAAACAATATTTTAAAACCTCAGAGATCTAGTTGTTAAGGGTACATCCACCATATGATGAGAAGATCCAGATAAAGGCCCCCATTTATTGAGCAAATCGCAGTTACAGAAGCCCGTAAATGTTACTGATATTTAATTGGTTACTTTTAGCTACTCGCATTCCATTTGCAAGTTACAGGCTCAAAATCCCTTTGGGTGTCAAAGTAGTAACGCCAACCTATCACCTCCTTTGATGTTTTATGCCTGCAAATGTTATAATCACTAAAATCGCAAATCGATATTTAATGACTAAATTTCTATAAGCGTGCAGTTGCCTTAATGGCAAATGTATAAAAAAAAAATCCAACATGTATTTGATAAAACCCGCAAGTAGGTTAAACACGTGTTCGTAACACTTCAAAAGCAAATAAACACACACTACTGTACTTTAAAATACTGGGAAAGCAATGAAAGGCATAAGAATTAATTGCACAACAGGCTCAAGCTCGCAAATCTGCAATACATTTTTTTTTCTTTGGCCATAACCAACTCTCTGTGACCATATGGACGTAGCACGTTAGGCACATCTGTCTGTGTTTCTGATTGTGCTTATCAATAAGGTTTTCATGGCAAAGATACTGGAGTGGGTTGCCACTTCCTTCTCCTGTGGACTGTGATTTGCCTGACCTCTCTGCTATGACCTGCCCATCTTGGGTTACCCTACATAGTATAGTTCAAAGCTTCAATGAGGTACACAAGCCCCCTCACCACAACAAGGGGATTGACATTACACTGATATTAATAATGAGTCAGCAGAAATCAGAAGCAGAATGAGGACATAATGGAGCTTAATGATCACGAGAGAGACCATTTATATCTTCTGTCTATGGAAATCCCATATCACCTATATAGTCGTCGTACTGTGAGTTGTCATCATGCTTTGCGAGCCTCTTCTGCAAGCCTCTCAAAGCGAGGCAAGCAGTTGACCTCGAGCCTCGCAAAGTGCCCAAGAGCCAACCCTACATAGCACCGAGTCCTTGTCAGCAGCCATCTCCCTTCAGCATACACTTCACCAGACAGCAGCCAAACCCTTTGAAAACCTACCTCCCAAAACCCACCCCCCTGTACTTGGCAGTCATCCAGTTCTTGCTCTCTCACCTGTTACCTGATACACATGCCCAGTATTCTGAACTGCTCCACACTGCCACCACTTGGAGTTTCAGTAGAAATGATCTACAAAAAAATTATATGCAAAAAAAAAACCTTACCCAGAACTGGAACACCCCAGAAGAGGGCCCTGGTGCATTCCACCACCTGTACCACTGGTGGATCTGACGCTGCTCCTCATATCAGAATTATTTTATTGACATGCAGGATGATCTGGAAGGAAGAATATATATATGATGGGGATGTAGGAAAATAATACTGCAAGGGCAGTCAGACTAAGGAACTGTTACCAAAGGAGGTTGTATCACCAGATTCAATGTAAAATGGGCATACAAGTTAATAAGCAATAGATAGGATATTGATTCAGAGTATAATCCGATTTCTAGCTTTTAGGATAAGGCAGGATATTTTTCCTCCTAATGAGACAATTGGATAATGTTTAAATTAACTTCTTATGTTTAGAGTTTATCTGGATCAACTCACAATATAAAGATCAGAGGACATATAAAAATATTGAAGTTGATGCCTTTTTTCAGTCTCCATTTCTATGCAACTGATAACACAGACCAACACACATTTAGGTGCCTCAAATGTTAGACCTGTTTTGGGGTATATTTGACCTGCTGATTCCAAAAATGGCACCAGTTTTCCTCTATCAGCTCTAGCTCTTTTGAGATACAGAACATATGCCATAAACCACTTTATGGTTTATGATACAAACTTTCCAGTTATTCGATACACAAGAGTGAGAACTGCAAGGACAATCCCACATAAGATTCCAACAATAGTCTGCCATCATCACATATAAAGTTGTGAGCATGCGAGTTGTTGCTAACGCTTGCCGCGAAGCGAGGGCAGTGGGCGAGGGCCTCAGTTTCTGGCATGGAGCGTCTAAGGCGCTCCATGCCAGCAACTGCGACCCTCGCAAACTTAACGTCGCAACGCAAACAACACGACACACCAATTACGACACTCGCTAAATTTTACGAGCAACGCAAACAACATACGACACACGTTAACACACATTACGGCCTCGCAACACTCGGACGCAACTCGCGAATATTACAAAATTCAAAACACAATACATACACACAGCACATACATAAAAAGCTTACCTACACCAACAGGAAGCATATAGGACCTCAAAAATGCAACTTAGACCTTCATTTCACTCAAAATAAAAGAGTTTAGACACTAAAAAATTTGCTACGCGACAGAAAAATGGCCGCCGAACAAAACGAAAACGAGGCTACACACGCAAACACCATACGAGACATGTTAGCAGACATTACAACCTCGCAAACATCGTTTAAAACACAATAAATACACACAACACACACATAAAAAGCTTACCTACAGCAAGAGGAACCATCCAGCACCTCAAAAAAGCAAGTTACACCTTCATTTAAATTAAAATAACACACTTTAGACACTCATAAAAATCGCTAAGCGACAGAAAAAATGGCCGAAGAACAAAACGAAAACGAGGCTACAGCACTCTCAACACGCAAAACAAGACTACACACTCGCAAAACACCAAGAGAAGCTCGCAAAACACCACGAAGCACCGACGGATAATCCGCAAAGACGCATAACACAGATAACCCGCCATTTTACGCCAATGCGGAAGTACACCACTACGCTAACGGTTTCGTCTCGCACACGCACAGTGTTACACTGCACACATTCAGCATGCTTACACAGCAGCTCAACACCACTAATGCTGCAGCAACATCAAAACAGATTGCAGATCTTCAACACAATGCTTCACAATAGGTAAAGTATATTCATTTATTAATGTATTATATATTTATTATTACACACCAAAAACCATTAGCTCACTTACAATTTCATTGCCGTCATTTTTTGACGGGCAATTCGCTAGTCACATATATAGTTGTGAGCATATGAGTTGTTGCTAACGCTTGCGGGCTCGCGTAGCCCGCGGCCCTCTTGCGCTCCATGCCAGCAACTGCGGCCCTTGCAAACTTTACGTCGTAACGCAAACAATATACGAGACACGTTACCACCCATTACGACCTCGCAAAAAACGTCTGCAACCCGCGGACATCACAAAATGAAAAACACAATAAATACACACAACACATACATAAAAAAGCTTACCTACAGCAAGAGGGGGCATCCAGGACCTCAAAAAATTAAGTTACACCTCAATTTAACTCAAAATAAAAGAGTTTAGACACTACAAAATTCTCTAAGCGAGAGAAAAAATGGCCGCCGAACAAAACGTAAACGAGGCTACAGCACTCTAAACATGCAAAACACCACCAGAAACACGCAAAACACCACAAAACACCTACGGATATTCCGCTACAGACGCATACCACACATTATCCGCCATTTTAGAACAATGCGGAAGTACACAGCTACGCTAACGGTTTTGTCTCGCGCACGCACACTATTACACTGCACACGTTCATCACGCTTACACAGCAGCTCCACACCACTAATGCTTCAGCAACATCAAAACAGATTGTCAGCTCTTCAACAGAATGCTTCCTGCATATATTACTTGAAAATAGGTAAAGTATATTAATTTATTCATGTATTATTTATTTAATTATTATACACCAAACAGCATTAGCTCACTTACAATTTTCATTGCCGTCATTTTTTGACGGGCAATACGCTAGTGTTATATAATAGTCAGTCATCCCATCTTCCTTGGTATCTGATATCCATTGTTTTTATGTCTTGGTAAAATCGTTTACCTTGCTCTTCGCTTAAGTCACCAAGGTTCTCTGGAAAGCGATCTAAGAGACTGTGCAGATAATGGACTTGTGCTCATGTTACAGCCAAGCCTGAGGAAATGAAAGATCATATCCTCTACTAATTGTGTGTAGTTGTATGCCTTCTTGTTGCCAAGAAAGTGTTTCACAACAGTAACAAATTGATGCAATGAAATGCGGGTCATTTATAAGTTGCCTGATGTGGACCATTGAAAATTCATGCCTTCAGTTTTTCCATGATAAGTCTAAGCAATTTATGCGCTATGTATTCAATGCACGAACCATCTTTATTCAAAGCCTTTACAAATTGTTTCATCAGGCCTAGCTTTATATGTAGTGTTAGCAGTATGATTCCATCTGTTACATTTTGTCCTCCCACCCACATATATTCCCTCGGAGGCCAATCTTTTCTTGCCCAATGTTCATGTTTGACTCTACTATCCAATATGTATATCTAAAAAAACTAGAGTTGTAAACAGCGCCACAAAGCCTACCTGCTCCCCCCCTTCCCACCCAGGAATAGTCCTAAAATTGAAGATAACAAGAAATAAATATTTTTTGTAGGTCGGTGTAATAAATAATATAATAAATATAACAATGTGTACTAAACAAAAGGTTCTGATTCAGACCTAGGTCCACTATTAACAATTCCTGTTATAAAATAAATAAAGAACTCTAGTTAAATTTGGTTGATCTTACATACTATATTAATTGCATTTATTCTTTAGTTACCTGAGTATGAAACTTTTAATTTGTGTTTGAAAAAAAAAAAAATATATATATATATATATATATATATATATATATATATAGACTGTAAATCTAGAATTTCCAAGTTTTGTTAAATAATTACACACAAATATTACATTGTTGTCATACTATTATTAAATAACTTAAATAAAAGGAATATACAATCTAATATATTAAATAATTTTAATTGTAGTCCTTTTATTTTGTTAATTATACACCAATAAAAAAATGTTGTTATATTATTATTATAATGATTAAACAAATGAAATCAAATTAATAATAATTTAAATAAGGTAATGTGAATTATATACAGGATGTTGTAGTTTTAACAACATATTGTCAGTTTCACCTAAAAAACATCTCTAAAATTCGTCATTATCTTACAGAAGACACAGCTAAAATTCTAATACACTCTCTCATCATATCTCGACTCGACTACTACAATTCCCTCCTTGCTGGCCTCCCCATCTCTCGTCTGTCTCCCCTCCAATCCATAATGAACGCCTCCGCTAGACTCATCTTCAATACCAAACGCTCAGTGTCTGCAGCTCCTCTCTGTCAATCACTCCACTGGCTTCCCATAGCTTCCCGAATCAAATTTAAAATCATGACCCTAACGTATAAACCCGCAACAACAGTGCACCCCCTTATATCTCTGCTCTTGTTTCAAAATACTCTCCCAACCGCCCCCTTCGTTCTGCTAACGACCTTCTTCTTTCCTCCTCTCTCATCACCACCTCTCACTCCCGTCTTCAAGACTTTTCTCGTGCTGCCCCTACTATTTGGATCTCCTTGCCTCGCTCCATTAGATTATCTTCCTGCCCCAAAACCTTTAAAAAAATACTAAAAACACACCTATTTAAAAAATCATATCACCTTCAGCCTTTATAATTACAACTCCACGCTCCACAGCTTAATAACACTCCCACCCACACTCTACAGTACAACACACAGACACCTCCAATTGACTAAACAAATTGCTTTCACATTGCCATTTTGTATTTGTCACCCTCTTGTATCACACCTAAACCCTTAGGCCCTCATTCTATTATCGCCGTTAATCGGCCGCAAAGCTGCGATTCCTTGCGGGGCTCCCGTTACCTTGCAATTCAATTATACGGCGCCGCAAGGATATCCCCTTACGGCCGGCCGTATATCTTGCAATCGACCGTAAGCTCAGAAATCTTTAAATGTAAAAATAAATTCAAGACGGCACTGTAAAGCTCTGTAAATGCTAGGGATCGTAATGGGGGACATGAGGATTAATAGCAACCCCCTCTCAAGCTAGCACATCAGCCCAAATCCGGATTACATTAACTGTTTATTTTCCAGCCGCAGCGTGGGCGGGTCTGAGGTGCTCCAAGCCCTCTGGACTTTTTACATGGATATGTGACATAAATTTAAAAAAAAAATTATTTACGGAGTATAGGGGAATGTTGTGCTATTTTTGCTAACACCTACAATCACTTTATAGTCTCATAAGAGTGCAGGATGGCTCTATTATGGCTTTAAAATGTGCTTAATTGTGTGCCTGCGGGACCTTTTTGCTGCAAGTAAGCTGCGGCTCGGTTTTAGCCTTTGCAGAGAGGGTTCCCGGAGCAATTGAATAGCAACCAGGATTTTCTTACGGCCGAAACTCTTGCGGCCGTTTAAGATCAAAGGCTTTCCTCCGGCGCGTGCGGCCGCAAGGGATAGCAAGGCTCCGGCCGCAAGCCTGCCAGAGTCCCCGGCCGGAAGGGAATAGAATAGGCAAATAGCTTGCGGCCGGTCCTTGCGGCCCGCATCTCCTACGGCCGATAATAGAATGAGGCCCTTAGATTGTAAGTTTGCGAGTTTTCAATTGTGTGTCCGTGTCTTGGAAACAAGCTCTATGTACATTTGATTATATGCTCAAAAACAGCGCCCTCCATTCTTTGTTTTTTGCCATGTACTAAACCCCTGTACAGCGCTACGGAATATGTTGGCGCGATATAAATAAAGACAATAATAATAATAATAATATATTGGCAAAAGGGCACTTTAAAAGGACTAAAAATCGAACTTAAATAATTTATTTCATTATACATTAATAGTATTTAATAAATTAAATTATTTGGATTTTAGTCCCCGAATGTTATTAAATAATTACACACTTATATAAAATTGTTGTTTATATTATTATTAATTAAATTATATAAATGAATACATAATTTAACAAATGAAATAATAAAAAATGGAGTCCTTTTTATTTTGTTAAATAATGACACACAAATATGTTTTTTATATTATTATTATTTAAATTAAATAAATCAATATATAATTTGATGAATGAAATAATTAAAATTTTAGTTCTTTTATTTTGTTAAATAATTACACACAAATTTAAAATTGTTGTTATATTATTATCAAACAAATTAAATAAAATTAATATATATATATATATTTAATTTATTTAATACTAATATAACAATTACTTAACAAAATAAGAAGACTAAAATCCAGATTATTTTATTTATTAAATACAATTAATATATAATTTAATAAATTAAATAATTTATATTTTTAGTCCTTTTGCCAATATATTTTGTTAAAACTGCAACATCCAGTGAGTATGATTCACATTGACTTTGCAATACAAACAATCTTGATCAAGACTTTCCAAGAGTAGCATTCCCAGCCCATTTTGACACATTCCTTACAGTATTTAAAGCTGGACACATCTGGGTTTATTTACTACTGATCTGAAGTGGCAGAGTATGCATCGCTGGCGGATACTAATGTTCAGACTAAAAACAGCAACTGTCTTCCTATAAATAAAATCCTTCACAGTGTTGCTTTAACACCTCAGTGCCCTTGAAGTTGGGCATTTTATGACATCATGTTTCATCTGGTGTTTAGGATGTTATTTTTAGACCCCTTCTAGTAGAACGTGAAAGGAAGTGAGTTTGTGTCAATTTATTACCAGCTATTACCCAATGTGAGGATACAATCCCAGCTCTCTGGACCACTTCACGGAAGAATTCAACCATATATTTTCTATTTTGAGGCATTTTGCCACTATCCAATAGTTTTTTTTATAGCTTTTTGGAGGGTATTTTGCTTTATTTTCATGGTTGGAAACCAGTTTATAACTTTCAAATATTTATTTTATTATTATTATTATTATTTATTTGTAATGCATCAATATATTACGTAGAACTATACATGGGTAGAGGATCATTGTATTTTAAGAAAAGTTTTAGATGTTTCTGAAGTACGTAACAAACCAGCACAATTAGCAGTTATGTACAAAAGAAACTTAAATGTTGCTTGTGTCTTGGGAGCTTCCATCTTAAATAGCTAGTCTACCTGTGGCCTAAATATTGTTCTCTATTCAGTCCTATTGTCAAGTGTCACTCTGTAGTGGCACTCTTTCAATAAAACAGAATAGAGATATCGAATCCTAACAAATGTCTGACAATACTGAAGCAAAATAGAATGTAACAGGGTCAGTGTACGCACAAATAATTAACATTAAAAATACATGTGCATACAGCAGCAAATCAAAGCTTTAGCTACAACATATAATAAAAAAAAAAATTAATGGCCATTGCTGTAATGCGCACCACCTATTTAATGTCCTGAGCACTACAGAAAGGAAGTGAATGATTTCAACTGCAAGATTGATTAGATTGACTTGGTAAGGCTCGAATGGTGTCAATGTCATCACAGACTAAATCGTTCACTTCCTTTCAGAGATGCTCAGGATAATGAGAGAGGTTGGGAGATGCACAGCAGTGCCCATTAATGAGGTAAACTGTGTTTTTAAATTATATTTTTCTGGCTAAAGCTCTGCTGCTGTTTGCATATGTATTTTAATGTTAATTAATGGTGAACTAACATGAAGTCACTTGCACCGGCACTTTAAAAAAATAAGTTTGTATTTATTTATTTACACTCCTAAAATATTTAACTTCAACATATTTTTATGCACAGCTGGTAACGTTTTTACAAACTTCACAAACACCGGAGGTTTTACCCAATCTACAGTGGTCTTTTAATAATAAACAAATGAAAATACCCTTATTTATAGGGAAATAAAACGTCCACCATAATATGGCCTGTGCTGTGTCCCAATACATAGTTTAATTCCACGTATCCCCTGTTACAGTAATGTGCGGTGAGGGATTGTAATGAATCCTACAGTGAAACTCTACAGATCTCACAGATATTACCATTGCATATGCACCTACCTAATCACACCATTGGGTGGTCCAGTGGTTAGGATTTGGTGCTTTCACCACTGCGACCTGGGTTCGACTTCAGTCAGGAAACCAAGAGATCACACCACACTGAAGCTGAGCAGGGTTGGGCCTGGTCAGTACTTGGATGGGAGACCACTTAGGAATACCAGGAGCTGTATGCTGTGACCAACTGGAGAAGGAACTGGCAAACCACTCCAGTATCTCTGTTATGAAAACCAAGTGGGTCAGCATGAGCATGGACATAAAGATGTTCCTCGTGTGTTGTGGTCCATGAGGTCACAGAGAGTCAGACATGACTGAACAACACAACAACAAATGACCCCATTGGTAAGCTACAATACCCATGTCAGTTGACCCTCACACACCCTCGCAGTTGATGTTCGCGTCTGCGATCACTGGCACGTGGTGCTCCGAAGCTTCCACGTTATTTATTCCCAATGGCGCCATTTGTCTAGCTCATTGTACTAAGACTTTACAGTGGCCCTTTAAGAGCAGGCTGTACAGTAGCAAATTTGCAATAAGAAAACATAATTGTGATTGTATGACATTGTAAGAGTTTCTAGGAAATATAAACCGTAAGAGAGTATCAGTAACAACATTACTGAAATGCATTAGCTTCTTGTAAGTCAGTTCTATATTTAGCTCCATTCATTCAGTAATTCCCATTAGTATTTTCATTCAGCCCGTGTTACACCGTATACCTCACAGTCACAGTATACTGCATGTCACCAATCACTCAGCATGTCCGTAATTTACTGTAATGTCTTAAAGTGACGCACATTCCATCTAATGTCATCCCTTATACTCACATATTCAGTCTTATCTGACTCCATGAATCTTTCTTGACCCTTTTTCTAATACGATTTCCTTGAAGATATAGTGGGTGATTATTCTGATCTGTGTTTAAAACAGTGCCCGCTAATCATAAAAGACCACTGTAGTTTGGGGAAAACTTCACATTTTTGAAGCATGTTACAAACTAAGAACATTAGCAGCAGTGATGAACATAAAAGCATTTTTAGAGAAAATGTCCAATATAAGTGACTCATCTTGAGACTCGAGACATCTTGAGTTATTCTTAAAGAGCATGACATACTGGTGGTATATTGTATTTGGCATTTCTGAAATATTCAGGGTTGTTGTGTCGTTCAGTCGTGTCCTACACTTTGTGATCCTATGGGCCACATCACCCCAGGCACCTTTATCAATATCTCTGGGTGTGCTTATCCATAAGGTTAACTTGGCAAAGATACTGGAGTGGGTTGCCATTTCCAATTCCAGTGGACTGAGATTGGCCTGACCTTTGACCTGCCCATCTTGGGTGACTGTACATAGTATAACTCACAGCTTCACTGAAGTATATGCAAATTAGCTCACATTGTGTTCTCACCCCAATCCAAAAAGCATTTGATATGGTTTCCTTATGATGGCATACGGTATATCAGCTGTTATAGTACAGGGTGAGTCAGCTAACCCAGCCAGCTAATCTTGTTTCAGTTTTGTTGAGTGTTTGCCTGGCTGCTAACTAATGCCATGAAGCTAGTAAAAAGGCCACTAAGCCTAAATTCATTAAAAGGCCTCTGTAGCCCAAAAACTTCTAGCGTGCATCTAAATGTTTTACACACTACAAAAAGTTTTTATTTTTATATGATAAATAACTCTGAATAGAGACAATGTGGAATTGTTTTCTGATATAATACAGGAAACAGAGGTGCAGTGAGCCCTATGGATGTCTGAACTGCAATATATTATGCTACACTGGTTTAAATGTAAATCAGAAAACAACACAATTATTTTTGTGTCCGTGAGCACACTCTTAAGAAAAAGGGGCATCTGGGGTGTCTTTGTAATATGCAAAATGTGCTGTTTTAACTGTATGACACTACAGTGACACTTTAAGATTGTAGTAGGAAAAATAGTGCATTTCCACTATTAAAGGGACCATGATTCATTTTTATTTGTGTGTCCGTGCCCATAGACTTACATGGATATAGAAGTTTCCTGGATTTTACTAGGTATAAAATATACCTGTGTATCTATTTACTTTTATGTACTTTATTTTAGTAAAAAGTGCTTATAAGCCCTCTTTTGCTTCCCTCTGCAGCTCACAAAGACACACACAGACTTATTAAATTGCAATTCGGCCAATTGACTAGGGCTCTATTTAAGCACATAGTATATGTTTTAGTTAGTGAAGACCTTGCGTTTGGATAGAAGTTCACTAACTAAAAACGTCTGTAAAAAAATATGCTCTGTGCTTATATAGAGCCCTATTCAATTGACCGAATTGCAATTTAATCAGGCTGAAATTCTATAATACGTGTCGTGCTGTGTCTCTCATACAAACCAATCAGTTACCATCTCTCAGCAACATGCTGCTGAGACATGGTCCCAGATAGGCTAGGACACTACACTGCACATCCAGCTTACAGTGTTCTATTTGTTGAGCTTGTAAGCACTTCTTAATAAAACAAAGTACATACAAGTAAATAAATACACAGGTATATTATATACCTAATAAAACCCAGGGAACTTCCATTTTCCTTTAAATTACAGTGGAAATGCTGTAATGTTGAAGATTTTGAGCTGGAAGCAGGAAGTTACCGGCCTGCTATAGACATGGAAATGTGCACATAATTGCATTCGTTTCTTGCCACAATTAGATTAAACTATTGTAAAACCGTACAGATTTGTACACTTCTGTGAAAGTAATAGAGTATTTCTCTAAGACAAGCACTGTCACTTAAAATCATCATTTAAGCTAAACATACCCAAGGTCAGCCTTTGTTCTGTAAGTGGAATATATATTGACGGCACTAAATGTCCTGATCATCACTAGATGCATTTTATATTGAGTTGCGGCAACAACCGGAGCTGGGGATCCATATACTTTAAATGCAAATGTACTAATTCATAAAAGTAGATATTTTATATTGTTTGGAGCCATAAGCTTTCAAGATGAATTACTAAATGACTTGCCAGAAAATATGTTCCCATTATAATTATTGTATAAATGACTTTGTTACAGCGCCATTGTAATGCCAAATTTTCAGTACTATTTTTTGCATAACTAGCATTGATACTTTGAATAATGTTTTTAGCTAAAAATTTTAACAACTTTTATTTCATTACATATTATATTCAATTATAGATGCGTTATACATATGCACAGTGTAGTTTCTTAATTTCCATCAAATTACTTAATTAGGGCCTCACTGAACTGCGATTTGTCAAATTGAATAGGGCTCTATATAAGCACATAGCATTTTGTTTTTTACAGAAGTTTTTAGTTAGTGAACTTCTATCCAAAAGCAAGGTGTTCACGAACTAAAAACTTCTGTAAAAAAATATGTTATGTGCTTATATAGAGCCCTATTCAATTTGACAAATCACAGTTCAGTGAGGCCCTATGTGCTTAAATAGAGCCATATTCAACTGGCCAAATCACAATTGAATGAGGCCCTAGCAGCCTTATTAAATTGTTGGGATTTTTTTAACAGAAGTTTTTAGTTAGTGAATTTTTATCCAAAAGCATAACTAAACTTTTTTGTAAAAAAAATATGCTATGTGCTTATATAGAGCCCTATTCAATTGGCCAAATCACAATTTAATAAGGCTGTTAGTCTGTAAATTGTTCAATAATTTACTAAGCATTGCCAATCAAGATATACATAAGAGTACAAGTATTTTTGTCTCAAAAAAATATCAAAAGTGGTATAAATGTGATACATTACAAATGTGAAACCTTAAAATAATGTCAGTTTTTTTCTTATTTTTCATTGCAAAAGTACGCATACTGTTATCTATTCTGCTGGGTAACACAGCAATCAGACCAAATTTACATGAGAAATGTACTTGGCAAAATAACACAGGGACCTGACTACTATTCCAAGACACACACACACACACATATATATTCACACTAGCGACTTGCCTGTCAAAAAATGACGGCAATAAGATTGTAGGGGCGGTAAATTTTGTTGGTATTCCAAGATGTTTCGGCGCTCATTGCAAGCCTTGGGCTGAGCGCCTTTGGCGCTCATTGCGAGGTTGTTGGTTGTTTGTGTGCTATGAGCATTTTTTTTTTGCTAATGCTAATGAAATAATTAATATAATAATACATCAATATACTTTACCTATTTTGAAGTAATATATGTAGGAAGCATTGTGCAGAAGAGCTGGCAATCTGTTTTTATGTTGCTGCAGCATACAATGTGTGTTTTGAGTGTTGTGGAGCTGCTGTGTAAGTATCAGTAATGTGTGCAGTGTGTAGTGTAAATAGTGTGCGTGCGTGAGGAAAATCCGTTAGGGTAGCTGTGTACTTCCACATTGTGGGCCTCATTCAATTGTGATTTGGCCAATTGAATAGGGCTCTATATAAGCACATAGCATATTTTTTTTAAATACGTTTTTAGTTAGTAAACATCTATCCAAAAGCCAGGTTTTCACTAACTAAAAACTTATTTAAAAGAAATATGTTATGTGCTTATTTAGAGCCCTATTTAATTGGCCAAATCGCAATTGAATGAGGCCCTGTGTAAGTTAGTGTTGTAAAATGGCGCCTAATGTGTGGTACGCGCCTAAAATATACACACTTGCAGCCATTTTACCACAATCACTAAAACTTACTTACTTTATGTACCAAACAGCATAACCTGCCTTACAATTCTATTGCCGTCATTTTTTGACGGGCAAGTCGCTAGCATCTCATAAAAGGGAGTACACCCCTAACATTTTTGTAAATATTTTATTATATCTTTTCATGTGACAACACTGAAGAAATGACACTCTGCTACAATGTAAAGTAGTAAGTGTACAGCCTGTATAACAGTGTAAATTTGCTGTCCCCTCAAAATAACTCACACACAGCCATTAATGTCTAGACTGTTGGCAACAAAAGTGAGTACACCCCTAAGTGGAAATTTACAAATTGGGCCCAATTAGCTATTTTCCTTCATGCGACTCGTTTGTGTTACAAGGTTTCAGGTGTGAATAGAGAGCAGGTGTGTTCATACTGGTCACTGGAAGTTCAACATGGCACCTCATGGCAAAGAACTCTCCGAGGATCTGAGAAAAATAAATGTTGCTCTACATAAAGATGGCCTAGCTATAAGAAGATTGCCAAGACCCTGAAACTGAGGCAAGACCATACAGCGGTTTCACAGGACAGGTTCCACTCAGAACAGGCCTTGCCATGGTCGTCATGCACGTACTCAGAGTCATATCCAGCGTTTGTCTTTGGGAAATAGACGTATGAGTGCTGCCAGCATTGTTGCAGAGGTTGAAGGGGTGGGGGGTCAGCCTATCAGTGCTCAGACCATACGGGGCACACTGCATCAAATTGGTCTGCATGTCATCCCAGAAGGAAGCCTCTTCTTAAGATGATGCACAAGAAAGCCGCAAACAGTTTGCTGAAGACAAGCAGAATAAGGACATGAATTATCGGAACCATGTCCTGTGGTCCGATAGGACCAAGATAAACTTATTTGGTTCAGATCGTGTCAAGCGTGTGTCGCGGCAACCAGGTGAGGAGTACAAAGACAAGTGTGTCTTGCCTACAGTCAAGCATGGTGGTGGGAGTGTCATGGTCTGGGTCTGCATGAGTGCTGTCAGTATCTTTAAATGCCATGGCTGATTAACTTCATTGAGGGAACCATGAGTGCCAACATGTACTGTGACATACTGAAGCAGAACATGATCCCCTCCCTTCGGAGACTGGGTCGCTGGGCAGTAAATCCAACATAACGAAACACACCTCCAAGACGACTACTGCCTTGCTAAAGAAGGTGAAGGTAAAGGTGATGAACTGGCCAAGCATGTCTCCAGATTTAAACCCTATTGAGCATCTGTGGGGGATCCTCAAACGGAAGGTGGGGGAGTGCAAGGTCTCTAACATCCACCAGCTCCGTGATGTCATCATGGAGGAGTCTAAGAGGACTCCAGTGGCAACCTGTGAAGCTCTGGTGAACTCCATGCCCATGAGGGTTCAGGCAGTGCTGGCAAGTAATAGTGGCCACACAAAATATTGACACTTTGTGCCCAATTTGGACATTTTCACTTAGGGGTGTACTCACTTTTTGCCAACGGTTTAGACATTAATGGGTGTGTGTTGAGTTATTTTGTGGGGATAGCAAATTTACACTGTTATACAGGCTGTACACTTACTATTTTACATTGTAGCAGAGTGTCATTTCTTCAGTGTTGTCATATGAAAAGATATAATAAAATATGTACAAAAATGTGAGGGACTTTTGTGAGATACTGTATATATATATATATATATATATATATATATATATATATATATATATATGCCCACATGAATTCCTGAGTTCAATATATATGCCTATTTGCATTCCTGAGTGCAATAGAAACATGTTGCCCATACACATATATGATCTGCTGCAGAAGTTGAGGGTCATTGTTTGTAAAGCAAGACAACACCCAACCGGTTGTGTAGAGAGCAGGGGAAGCAAATAGCCCACTTCAGCCAACCATAGAGATCCCTTGCTATCTCTGCCCCCAAAGCACTCAGTATATCTGCTCTGTGTAAGCCGCAAATGTCTATAGGAAATATTTAACACATTTTTCAGTGTAACAGCATGGCACCCATACAGGCAGGTGACCAAAGGCAGGTGCCTACTCGGCCTCATGGAAAATCTGGTCCTGATGGCACCACCCACTCTCACATCAATCAATATATATGTTTCACCATATCCAATTCTGCACTGTATTTAAGCATTTAGGGCCTCATTCAATTGCATTTTGGCCAATTGAATAGGGCTCTATATAAGCACAGAGCATATTTTTTACAGAAGTTTTTAGTTAGTGAAGACTTTGCTTTTGGATAGACGTTCACTAACTAAAAACTTCTGTAAAAATAATATGCTCTGTGCTTAAATAGAGCCCTATTCAATTGGAAAAATCTCAATTGAATGAGGCCCATAGTATATAATAATACTTACAAATTTATAATAATAATGCATTTATAAAGTGCTTTTCAAAGTGCTTAGGAGAGGGAAGAAAGAAAAATGAAAAAAAACTATTTAATGTATAAAGAGGGATATGTAACAAATAGTATTGTTTTTTTGGAAATGCACAAATATTTATTCTGTAGCACTAAAACTATAATTAAACAATATGGGAGCATGCAATATTGCGGATGGTGGATGGTTGTTAGAGCATGATGGAAAGATCTATTTTAGACTAACTTCTGGAAAGGATTTGAAACAGTAAGAAAAGTGTACACTTTTAAAGGTTTCGGTGGCTGGTTTGAGAGGAATATATGGTGGCATTCCCTAAATAGCCCTTTATGTGCCATTTACTGGAGATATATAGGTAAGCTTTGGCAGGGCCGCTTTTTGTGTCAGGCATCTCAGGCAGCCGCCTGGTATACCAGGCATATGCAGAGTAATCTGGTCCTCTGCATGTACAAAACATACTAATGAAGGTGAGAGATAGGACGCCCAAGAATTCTTCAGCCTGGGGATATATTTGGCCTATTACCAGCCCTGAGTGTTGGGCCGATAAGTAGGATGTTGCAGTAATTTAAATGGGACATGATGAGAGCATGAATTAATTGTGTCTAATATGAAGAAGGCATGAATTTTAGAAATGCTCCACAGATGTAAATATATTGAGTTGTTGAATGTGAGCGATGAGTGAGAGCATGGCGTGATGTAACATCTAGGAAGTGGACTTGTTGGTGTGATTTGGAGTTATCAACTGAGAGGTAGATCTCAGACATCTGGGTGATAGAAGAAGGGGTGATAAGTAAAAACTGGACAGCACATATATTATATATTTTAAAGGACCTCTAAAAATATTGTAGGTCTGTAGTGGACAATAGGTCTTATTCAGCCCTCAGAGACTTCCAGAGCTCACTCAGGTCATTTGTATTTAGTGAGCATATAATTTTTCCAAGACATATATAAATCATTAAACCCACAACAAACTGGAGCCTCTCGTTTAGTTCAGGAATATTCCTGATGAATCCATGGATTGGAGGTAATGCGTGGTCTTTTTAAAGGGACACTGTACAACTAAAAATATGTATTTATTTGAAACTTTGTGTCTAAGCATAATTAGCAAAAATCATTAAGCAAGTTTTAATCAGAAAAAAAAAATACAATTTGATGCATTTTCTAGATCCTGGAGCCATCCATGATACATTGGGGGAAGCTGTATGTAAGAAGGGTGTTTACGTTGCTGGACAGCAAAGGTACCTCATGCTTCTGATACCTCATGTTTCAATCCCCTATTATATCTTAGATTGTTATCTCTTCCGGCACCAGGGCCCTCATCTCCTCATGTACCAATGTGTGTATACTAATGTGTTGTCTTATCTTATCTTATCTGTCATTTAATGTAAGTACAGTAAATGTCTATCCTTTTTTTAATCATTAATCTTTATTTTTCACAGTCATATGTCATAAAAATTTTCATACTTGTAAAATTAAACATACATGTCATAAACTGCATTTAATAAAAACTGAAATATGTTTAAAAACATTTTTGTTGGTGTTGTTCTTTTGTTTAACTGTGACCTTCCTCCAGTTTTTTCCTTTTTCTATTTTCTCCGTTTGACTGTAGCTGAAGATTCAGTAAAACATATTAACTAAATTAACCTAAAACATATTAAAATAAACTGAACTAACCCTAACATTCAGGTGGTTGTGTGGGGAAGGGGTACACTTGAGTGAGTCACAGTTGATTTTGTTTCTTTCTTTTATCCCTAATGGGTTTGAACTCCAGATTACAATTTTGTCAATAAAGTTGTCATTGAATCCGTACCTGTTTAGCTTCCGCTTTCCATTCCCAGAGGTTATCAATTCAGCCAGTTTTAATATAATGTTTTTGTGTTTGTTTTGTGATATTTGTAATTTTTATATGATTGTGATTGAGTATGGGGAATTGATCCATACATCCAATATTTCTGTAAATATTGGATATGTCTTGGATATGACATGAGTCATTTTTTCATTAAGCATTATGAAATTTAGTTTACGGTATGTATTATTTCTTGGAGGGGAAGTTGTGGCGTCTTTCATTTTTTGCAATTTGGCATTTCGTGGCCATAAGCAGGAATTGTAGCCATTTATTATGTCACTTTTGTAGTAGAGGAGAATAGTCTCCCAATAGCCAAATGTCTATTGAAGGGTGTATTGTTGTCTTCAAAATGGTAGATGCCGATTCCATGATTTTGGTCTAAATGTTCTGAACTATCGGGCATTCCCACCAAGTGTGGAGAAACGTACCTGTAGTTTGACATAGTCTATAGCAACTTCAAGATGTTTGTGTATTCATTTTATGTAATCTATCAGGTGTGAGATAAGCTCTGTGCAGCACCTTTATAGAAGTTTCAAGTAGACTGTAATTTTGTGAGCCTTTGCTTATATTTGTGCAGATTTCTTCCCACTTATGCGGATGCCATTGAGTTCCCATGTCTAATTCCCATTGTTTCATAAAGTTAGTTTTGAAATTTGTTGTCGGGGCATTTAATATAGAGTAAATCGATCCAAGGACACCTCTGGTTAATGGGGTTTTGCTGCATTTAAGGGATAACCAGTTGGTTTGTGGTTTCCCCCATTTTTATTTTTCATTTATTACTAAATGTTTTTATAATTGTAATGCTCCTTGAGTGGGATGTTATAATTAATCCTCAATTGGTCAAAGGTAAGGAATTGTCTATTTGATAACCAATTACCTAATTTGTCAAGTTTAGCTGTTGTGCACCAATTTTAGAATCCTCTCTCAAGCTGTCCCAAATAGGGAGAGATGTAAGTGTAGGGGTTTGTTCTGTTAATCTGGCTGCTAAATGATTTTTTGAGTTAGCCCTTTTCCAGTCAGTTATCGAAAGCTTTATCATAGGGTTGTTATGTTTCAGTATATGTGGAGTGATTGATGGATTCCATATAACGGATTCCCATGTTTGGGGTTTCATTTGGTAATTTTCCAGAAATACCCAGGCTGGTTGTTGTCCACTGGAGTGTGCTTGGGGTATGAATACGATCTTGGCCGCGTTATGATATAATTTCAGGTTAGGGCATGACAGCCCTCCTGTTTTTTTATTTCTGAATATGTGTGTATGGGCTATCTTCACTCTTTTATTATTCCATATAAATTTAGTTATATATTTTTGAAAATTCTCTAACTGTTTGGGAATAATTGGTATAGGTAAGGATCTTAATAGATTTCATATTCTTGGTAATATATTCATCTTAATGGCGTTTATACGCCCTGTCCATGATAATGGGTATTTGCTCCATTTGTTAATATCAGTTCTAATGGACTTAAATAATGGAATATAGTTTGCATTGTACAGTCCAGACAGGTTAGGGGTTATGTTCAATCTATCTATTATTTATTATACTGTAGCACTAAGCACTCTGTTTGAGCTATACACATAAAATATAATAGTATCAACAATAAAGCTGTTTGTGGACATGTGAAAGGAAAGAGATATGGTGCAATTTTCAATCTGATCCAATTATCTAACAAAGCCTTCAGCTACACCCCTCTCTCCATGGCTAATTACAAAAACAAAGTACACACTCATGATCCAGGTCTCAGGAAGCAATGTATAAAAGTCAAAAGGATTCTTGGATTCATAAACAGAATATTAAAAAAATATTTTCGATTTCCCAAAATGTGTTTTATGCCAATGGCTTACACAGCTGCAAATGTTGTTTGTTTGTTACAGTGGTCCTTTAAAAACACTGCTGTAGATTAATAAAGAACAACAGTCTCGGTAGCCCAGTGCAAGAAAAACAACATATTTTAATTAATACTGATGTAGTACAGATTTGTCAAGTAATCTGCACTTCATCTGCATTAATTAAGGTGTGCTATCTCGTATCTTTTGTATTGTTTAAAGAGCCAAAATGTCTTTGGTATTACAAGGCCTCACAGGGTTCCTTTGAAGAAAGGCCCACATCATGTTCACACAGGATACTTCCTTTTTTATCAAACAACCAACCAAGATAAGATCCATGTCTAACTGTTCCGTATTAATAAATACGCCTTGGTACCAGCAAAGGGCAGTCTGGGAAGTAAACTTTTTTCAACCCAAACCTACTTTTTTTGTACATAAATGGCTCTAGGGGCACTGAGTTTTGTGGGTACTAGTTCATTTTAAGTATGCATTTTGCCTTGCACTTAACCCCTGTACAGCGCCAGAGAATATGTTGGCGTGTTACAAAAAAGAATAATAAATAAAAAATAATATACCCACCTATCAACACTTTCAATTTTTCATACCAACCTCACATTCCACAAAAATACACCCACATTCCCTTTTTTTGTGTCTAACCACCACCATTTATATTCATACTTAGGGCCTCATTCTATTATCGGCCATAGGAGATGCAGGCCGCAAGGACCGGCCGCAAGCTATTCGGCTATTCTATTCCCCTCCGGCCGGGGATTCCGGCAGGCTTGCGGCCGGCGCCTTGCTATCCCTTGCGGCCGCACGCGCCGGAGGAAAGCCTTTCATCTAAAACGGCCGCAAGAGTTTCGGCCGCAAGAAAAGCCTGGTTGCTATTCTATTGCTCCGGGAACCCTCTCTGCAAGGCTAAAACCGAGCCACAGCTTACTTGCAGGAAAAAGGTCCTGCTAGCACCAATTAAGCACATTATAAAGCAGAAATAAAGCCATCCTGCACTCTGAGGAGACTATAAAGTGATTGTAGGTGTTAGCAAAAATAGCACAACATTCCCCTACACTCAAATCCGTAAAAAAAATATTTTTTAATTTATGTCACATATCCATGTAAAAAGTCCCGAGGGCTTGGAGCACCTCAGACCCGGCCATGCTGCGGCCGGAAAATAAACAGTTAATGTAAACTCAGATTTGGGCTGATGTGCAAGCTTGAGAGGGGGTTGCTATTAATCCTCATGTCCCCCAATATGATCCCTAGGATTTACAGAGCTGTACAGTGCAGGCTTGAATTTATTTTTGCGTTTTAAGTTTTCTGAGCTTACGGCCGGTTGCAAGATATACGGCCGGCCGTAAGAGGAGATCCTTGCGGGGCCGTATAATTGAATTCCAAGATAACGGAACCCCCGCAAGGAATCGCAGCCTTGCGGCCATTTTACGGCCGATAATAGAATGAGGCCCTTACTCACTACCAACTCTATTGATATTGTATGCATTAAAATACCCTACCATGTATAAGCACATTAAGTATCTATAAATGGTATATAAATGTGTTGCACATACTTCAGTTTGAGGAACCTAAATCTCAAATTAAAGGAACGTGGAAATAAGAAGGGCGATATTTGATAATGTGCAGCAGTATATTTTCATTATTTTAATGAAAGGTCTTGAAGAGCAAAAACTTATTAATAATTTTAACCTCTCTTGGGGCTTGCTCTCTTCCAGCCAATGAGATCTACAGAATAAAGTACTGCCTGTTAGTTTCAATTAAGTTTAAACAGGTTTTATTTTTTATTTTATTTTTTATGCACAAACTTTTGTAATGTTTAAATTTTTTTTTTTTTAAAACAGTTGTGTTTCATGTCCCTTTAAGGAAAATGGGGTCAGTCTAGGCACCCCATGCACTGAGCTGGAGGCCATCGGCCCCAGGCGCCATTTATCATTGGGTCTTAATCTTCCAGCAAGGTAATATTTTCTGCAAACTGAAAAACATCCTAACTTTATTATATTAGTTTGATACAATCCGTTGAAATATATTATCTTATATCCTTCAGTTCGGACGACCTTTGCAGCACATATTGTGTTAGCTGTGTGTACATTTTCCCACAGGATTTTAGATAAACAAGATAGTGCCTTATCAACTTTAATGGTGGTTCACAAAAATATATTACAACTGACGACGAGTTCTGAAATCTACTGGATAACAATCTCCCCATGAGAAGCAGAGATCAAAGCGTCCTACTGGGAGAAGGCCAACTCCAGAGGTGTGATATTTCTCTCATTTTGATCAATTAGCTTCTACCACTCGTATATCAACTCACCACCAACAGTGACATGAATAAAACAAGATATACACTAATAAGTTGCAAATTAAATTAATGGACCAATACATTAGTTATTCTGATTTATACCACTGTGCGACTATACTTAGATCATTTATTTCCAATAACATTTGAAATGGTTTTCCAAAGTTTTGGCGTTTTCCTATTATTATTTTCATAAATGTGCCAAATATATTGCAATCCATAATTAAAAATAGAATGTCATATACTTTATATGTCAGACAAATGATAAATTATTAAATTGTGGTTATTTCAGGTTGTATTGTTTGTGCTTTCATTTTTAAGACATTGGTTTAATTTTACAAACAATGCTATACTGTAATGTTGGAGATCCAAGGACAATGCGCTCTGTATATCTGTACACTGTTATATATTCACTGAAAAGAATAATCAAGTACAATAAATGAAGTGTATATATATATATATATATATATATATATATATATATATATATATATACTAATTTTATGTGGTCAGATATGGTCAATAGGTGATATGTAAAGATCACAAAGCCTAACTGAATTTACCTGTAGTGTGTCATTAGAAAATAACTGGACCACCCATGATCACACACTACTCCAGTCACTTGTACCAGAGTCATAACAAGTAGAAAGTGAGGCTGTGGTCACCAGTGTATATGCACCACACACAGTGATTCCTTCTGAAATCAATAGGTTTAGCACCATCTTATTTACCACAGCTCGCTACTGATATCCCATCCCAGTATGACTTTTCCTGGTCTGTAAGCTCCTGATGACTTTGGAAAATGTCAATAATACTCATATTCTATTAATAAAGCTGTAATGCACAGTGCAATGTCATGCATTTATAAGTTAAAGTACTTAACATCCTTGCATTATTACAGCTGTGATATCACCAAAGCAATATTATACGCAAGAGAAACTCAGATTTAGCAATAAAACTAAGCATAAACTTAGCATTATAAATAAATATGCATGTTTTTGAATGAGATACGTATAAATAGAGCTTACAGTAATCTAAAAGGTATGACATTCATTTGTCTATGTACAATTTTCCTTTTGTCACGTTTTTGAACATTATGAAATAAATAAAACTAGCCAAAAGAATTGTTTGCCGACAAAATTACCCACATATAGATATACTTATTCAAATTTTGTGTCTTAAATATATTTTAGAGTTTATAGACCCTTTTTAGTTTAATTTTTTTCTTACTTATTCATAAAAAAAAAAAAAGAACAAATGATAAAATATGTTGCAAGTGTTCTGTGTCAATTTTTCTGAGTGGTCACATTAACTCATGAGCAATGAGAACATTTTTAAAAGAGCATATAGAGTTTATAGACCCTTTTTAGTTTATTTTTTTTCTTACTTATTCATTTTTTTTTTTTAAAGAGAACGAAGTACAGTATTAGCTGTGAAAAACATAAAAAGAACAAATGATAAAATATGTTGCAAGTGTTCTGTTTCAATTTTTCTGAGTGGTCACATTAACTCATGAGCAATGAGAACATTTTTAAAAGAGCATATATTATGACCATTTAAACATTCTTTTAATGATCCTATATGATATGGTTGCGTGTACTATGTACAATTTTGAAAGATCTGGATCTTTTCAGTATTGATTACACTGAGATTTTCTACTTTTACAGGATATTAATAACTTTATTTATGCACCATTTGAGTATTTCTTGCTCTCTCTTGTTACAGGCATTACAAATTATATTTTTACATCTTTAGTGGGTAAAATAACAAGATGTCCTGAAACAAGATTACATGCCTTTCTTCCTCTGGAGTGACAAAATCTAAAGGAATATTTTTAGCTATATAACACTATACATTTATTATTCAAAAGAAACAGACATAACACGATAATTATTAAAGTACAAGGTGTACATATATCCTGCCAGTGGTTTAAGTTGAACTTCAAAACCTCAAAATCCTTCCCGAAGCCTGATAACCTTGACCAAGGACCATCTCATCTTTGCCAAAGAAAGTATTTGGAACCCAAGGATTTCACAAAACACCATTGGGAAACACTATATAACATTGTGAACATTTTATAGATGAGCTATGCTATGCATTTTGGGAAAAGAAAATAATAGTTTTATTTCTCCACAAAAAAGTTAATATATATATATATTTTTTTTTCTTTTTTTTTTTTTTTAGAAAACATTAGTTCGTATTGTTTGTGATGGAGAGATCTATACTTAGATGTTCTCCATATGATAGAGCCAGTACATTAGAATCACTTTAAACATACCCCTAACATCAATTTGGCTCTGAAAATCGAGTATATAAATGGAAGTACCTGTAAAAGTTTTGAAAGGTCTTATCTCTAATTTTTAGAAGCCTAACTAGGTTATAGGTGGTGATGTACATTTAATTATTGCAGTGCTGGTTTCCCACCAGAAGCATCGTATCCCTTTGAAGATAACAACATGTTTATCAGGAAGTGTTTTTCCCACATTAGCTTCCTCTAGTGACACCTTGTGTGACAAAACACAAACCAATGTTTAGGAGGTAACATTCCCTTCCATAAATAAATGTTTTAGGTTTGAAGTTCTAATAAAGTTGTCGAGCTGTTCCCTTTCTTCTTGCTAGTGCTGACAAAGCAACAAATATATTTGTTTATTGGGGCCTTCCCACTTTTCACTAGATTTTGTTGAATGTGTTTTGAAGCATTGACACATTGGGATATATTACAAAAAAACGGTAAAAAAAGTGATATTGTATGTTATTCCATTTTCTAAATAAGATAAAATGGGAAGTTACGTTATTAACTTAACTTTTTACCAAATTTGAAATAATATTATTAATGTTTATGGATTATCTTTGTTGAGTGTATTTTATCTGTGTTAATATATAAGAACAAATATTTACCTATATAGAGAATTAATACATGTCAATTGGTTTGCTCAGTATAGGGGCTTATTTTAAAAAAAAACATAATTTTGTTTTCAGTTAATGTTTTTTAGATACAAAGCTTTTTATTCATTGGGAACTAAATGCAATTCAGTTCCAAAGCCTTAGATTTAGGACCAAATTGTCAAAGAGGTAAATAATTGTTTTTAAGCTGTATTGCTTTTTTCAACAAAAACATCTACTGTAAGTATTACATCCAACCCTTTTCCAGATGATTTTTTTCAAGAAACGAAGAACTAATCTACCGGTAATACTTCTAAATGTGATATTAAAATTGTCCCATTAGGAATCCTCAAACTTCAAAAAAGGTTGATTATAATTCTGAAAATGTTGATCATAAATTATTAAGTTATTAATTATCAACACTGTAACCCAATGATTACAATAAAATGATTATGCCATGCCGTTGAGATGAACCTCTAAATGCATGTACTGCATTTTGTAATAATATATTGAGATGAGTAGATCGTTTCCCCAAAATATCTCTGTTAGAGTCTGACAAATAAGTAAAGGATGAAAAAATCAGCATTAGAGCCTTACAGCCTTATTAAATTGTGATTTGGTAAATTTAAAAGGGCTCTATATAAGCACAGAGCATATGTTTTTTACAGATGTTTTTAGTTATTGAACTTCTATCCAAAAGCAAGGTCTTCACTAACTAAAAACTTCACTAACTAAAAAATATGCTGTGTGCTTAAATAGAGCCCTTTTAAATTTACCGAATCGCAATTTAATAAGGCTGTTAATTAGTAATTTACTTTAGAGACACATGAAAACATGTAACCTACTTTTTTATATTTTTATATATTTTTTCTATAAATAATATTTAGGATTTTCTATATGTTTCTTTACTATGTTGCATATCTTGTATATATGATATACTCTTTAAAGGACCCTTAAAAGTATTCTGTCAACCCAAAACAAAGTTATTGTTTGAAGGCCTATATCTAAAATAAGCTCTTTTGAAGAGATAAACATGACAATGGTGAAAATGTTTTGACATTTAAAAAAGGGTTTCATTTATTTCCTTCTGTATGCAAATATGCTAATGTGTTATTTTTTTTTATTTCTGATGATCTATTTCAGTAAATTGCAGGATATTTCCATCTGCACCATAGAAAAGCAGCAGCTAATACAACCAGCACTATCTGTAGGACAAAACTCATTAGTTTACACGCTCTACTGAAAGAGCAACTGAGTAAAGGAAATGGAACCCACATAAAATAATGATTACATAAGAAGTTAAATGTGAATACAGTGGTCCTTCAAAAATGGATTTTAGGGTGCTACAAAATAAAGTGGGGAGTTCTGAAAATCCGAGTCATACCTTCACCTAAACAATCATATTGCAATTGTAGAAAAGTACGTATAACAGAAAAATATAATAGAAGGAGAGCAGACTCTGAAGATAGTGTATAATAGTGTTTAAGGAAATCTGCACATTCTACAATGACATATAACTTGTCAGAAAACTTTATTGAAAATAGTGATATCGCTGGAGAGGATGAACCCACATTGTTACCTGGTCTGGACATATTCTCTGACAGGCAATAGATAATTGTGGCTTTTATATTCAAAACTGATGTAATTCAAAGACCTGACAGATATGATCTTATCTAAAACACCAAAGTTCACCTGCATCATCTTTTCTTCTATTTACTCTTATGTGTGTGTTGTTTACATTGCTCAGTTGTGTCCGACTCTCTATGATCTCATGGACCACAACACACCATGCTGATGCACTTGGTATTCATGGCAGAGATACTGGAGTGGGTTGACAGTTTTTTCGCCTGTGGGCCACAGCATACAGCTCCTGGTATTCCTAGGTTGTCTTGCATCCAAATACTGACCAGGCCCAACCCTGCATGGCTTCAGGGTGGTGTGACCTCTTGGTTCCCTGACTGGAATTGCACCCAGGTCACAGTGGTGAAAGCACCCACTGGGCCACCAGGGAACCCCCAAGTCTATTTACCTTGTCCTAAACTCACCTCCCTGCTTATACGTCATTTCATTTTCACAGTTCTAAATACAAGAATAAAATAAGGACAACACTGAGTCTAAATGTATTGCATACAAGCTTGAAAATAATGTGAAAATCTTTAAAGAAAGAAAGAGTTATGCATACAAGGATTAACCACCCTGCTAAAGTGGTAGTGACTAATACTTGGTTTGGACTTAGATTTGTCCTGAGCAAAGGACCAAGGTTCACATAAAAAGTTTGTAAAAATAATCAAACTGTATAGGCCAACATGAAGAGGTTATCTGACATAACGTGTTAAACTACAGTGCCTTGCAAAAGTATTCACCCCCCTTGGCATTTTTCGTGTTTTGTTGCCTCACAACCTGGAATTAACATGGATTGTTTGAGGATTTGCATCACTTAATTTACAGAACATGCCCACAACTTTGAAGATGTATTTTTTTTAAATTGTGAAGCAAACAACAAATAGGACAAAATAACAAAAAATAAGGTCAATATGCATAACTATTCACCCCCCTCAAGTCAATATTTTAAAGAGCCACATTTTGGGGCAATCCCAGCTCAAAGTCGCTTTGGATAAGTCTCTATGAGCTTGCCACATCTCCTTCACATCTCCTTCAAGTTGGATGATTTGCGCTTGTGAACAGCAATGTTTCAGTCTGACCATAGATTTTTTATTGGATTGAGGTCTGGGCTTTGACTAGTCCATTCCAACACATTTATATGTTTCCCCTTAAACCACTCAAGTGTTGCTTTAGCAGTGTGTTTGGGGTCATTGTCCTGCTGGAAGGTGAACCTCCATCCTAGCATCAAATCACTCACAGAGTGGTACAAGTTTTGTTCAAGGATATCCCTGTAATTAACACCATCCATCTTTCCCTCAACCCTGACCAGTTTTCCAGTCCCGGCTGCTGAAAAACGGCTGCTGTTCTTTGGGTGATGTGATGTGTTGGGTTTGCGCCAGACATAAGGTTTTCTTTGATGGCCGAAAAGTTAAATTTAATCTCATCAGGCCATAGCACCTTCCTCCATACATTTTGGGAATCTCCCACATACCTTTTCACAAACTCAAAATGTGCCATTTTGTTTTTTGCTGAAAGTAATGGCTTTCTTCTGGCCACTTCTACAATGTTGTCCTATGTACAGATACTCCAGTCTCTGCTGTGGAACTCTGCAGCTCCTCCAGGGGTACCTTGGGTCTCTGTGCTGCCTCTCTGATTAATGCCCTTCTTGCCCTGTCCGTGAGTTTTGGTGGGTGGCCATCTCTTGGCAGGTTTGCTGTTGTGTCATGTTCTTTCTATTTGGGTATGATAGAGTTGATGGTGCTCCTGGAGATCATCAGAGATGTGGATATTTTTTTATAACCTAACCCTGACTTGTACTTCTCAACAACATTGTCCCTTACTTGTTTGGAGAGTTCCTTGGTCTTCATTGCAGTGTTTGGTTAGTTGTGCCTCTTGCTCAGGTATTGCAGCCTCTGGGCCTTTCAAAAAAGGTGTGTATATGTAATGCACACAGGTGGACATCATTTCAGTAATTATGTGATTTCTGAAGGTAAGTGATTGCACCAGAGCATTGTATGGGCTTCATAACAAAGGGGGTGAATACATACGCACATGACAATTTTCTGCTTTCTATTTCTACAAAATAGTTTTATGTAAATATTTTTCTCATTTCACTTCACCAACTTAGACTATTGTGTTCTGATCCATCACATACAATTCAGACTAACAAAACATTAAACCCAAGGCTGTAATGTAACAAAATAAAAGTCAAGGGGGGTGAATACTTTTGCAAGGCACTGTATGTACAATTGTGAGAGGCATAAAAACATATTTTTATTGTTTTGTTTACAGCATTTTTACTAAGGTTGAAGTTGAGTTAAGTCTTATACAAATACGTTTAATAAATACCAATCTCTCAGTGAATTTTCCATTTCAATCCTATTGCTAATACACTTTTTTGGCCTTTACACACATATATCAATACTGTGATGGTAGCAAAATCTAATAAAGATATTCATAGCACTACCTAGATGTGTAACTGGTTTAGCTGTATGTTGCAGGCGCCAGTTAGAGGAATGTGCTTAGAAATCTTATTTACGCCCTACCAGGTGTCTGAAGAGTTTGAATTCATTACTTCCTATAACATGGACTGTGGGAAAAGTGTATTTCTTTTTAAATAAGTCAGGGTGTGGAGAATGCTGCAAGGAACTCTGTGGGGTACCCTGAATTAATTAGCTGTTCAAAAAAATAATAATCAATAAATGTGTCCCAAGCTGAAAAACCAGAGTGAAATAATGCATTGCAGACACAATTAAAGAGCAAGTTCACTGTCAAACTTTACTGTAATTTTTTTTCTCTTTTTTGGGTAGAATAGAACTAAGGAAAAACACTGAAACAACATAAAATGTTGGTTTAAGTAAATATATGTTATGGGTAATAGCTGTAATAAAAATGCAAGCTTATTGCACTGATCTTTTTTGTGCACACAAACTGAGCAATAAAATAGAACTACGTATAGCTTACACACTTGTGGTTCAATTTCTGTGGTAGTGGTGGAATGAATCTGCCTTATGCTAAAACGCCCATAATACATTAACACAACCCAGTTATACAGATCAGCCAAATCCCCCAACACATTGGGGGGATTAATTAAGCAATTTCTTAGTTGAGTTAATGTGAGAAAGACTATTATTCTCAACAGGAAATTGTTCATAGTAAATCAAGGGATGACATGAGATGCACTTGAAATTCTTAGTAAATTCACCCCATTTTGATCGTAGCTTAGTAAATAAGTTTAATTTGGTTAGCCATTCTGCATAGCTTAGCCCCTCCATTCCTCTTATTAAACGCGTTGCCCTTCTCTGTACCTTTTCCAGAGCTATAATGTCCTTTTTTTTTATGTGGAGCCAACATTGTAATCCATATTCCAAATGAGGGCATACTAGAGATTTGTAAAGTAGCAGAATTATATTTGCTTCCCTTGCTTATATACCTTTCTTAATACATGTTAAAATATTAATTGCTTCTGCAGATGCTGCTTAGCATTGAGCATTGCTACCTAGGTGGTTGTCTACAAGTACTCCCAAATCCCTTTCTATATCAGATACCACTAGATTTGTTCTATACAGATTATAAATTGCATGTTTATTTTTCCTTCACAAATGCATACGTTTATATTTATTTGCGTTAAATCATCTGCCCTTTAGTTGCCCATTTCCTAATTTATACAAATCCCTTTGGAGGGAAAGTACATCCTTTTCTGATTTAATTACCTTGCACAACTTACTATCTTCAGCAAATATGGACACAATAATTTCCAGTCCTACTTCTAAGTCATTAATAAATTTGTAGAAAAGGAGAGGACCTAATACTGAACCCTGAGGAACCCCACTTACCACATTTGTTCAATCTGAGTATGCTCAATTTAAAACAACCTTTGCTTCCTGTTTTCTAGCCAGCTCTTAATCCATGAGCAGATATTTACTGCAATTCCTGTATCCCTTACTTTGTACAATAGCCACCCATGTGGCACTGTATGCAAAGCCTTTAAAAAAATCCAAAAATAGTACACCCACTGAGTTCCCTTGGTCCAAGTTCATACTTCCTCGTAGAAAAAAATTAGGTTTTTCTTACATGATCTATCTCTCATACATCCGTGCTTATTCCAACTCATTATCTTGTTCACATTGATACTAACTCTTAGCAACCTATCCCACTACAGAAGTGAGGCTTACAGGTCTATAGTCCCCTGGATTTTCAGCTATAACAATACAGTGGTACCTCAGGTTACAACGCCCTCAGGTTACACTGTTTTGTGGTTACTCCGCTTCTCTTCGGCAATTTTCTTCCTCGGGTTACAACGATATCTCAGGTTATGCGATCGAAACTGAAAGAAGGAACAAGGCAAATGCTGATGAACATGTGACCACTCTATTGAATACGAAAAAAGGAAGCAAGCTGTAAACACTGTAATCGTGATAACGTAATCAAATCTGAAAGAAAGAAGCAAGCTGTAAACACTGTAATCACGATTGCCTTCAAGTGCCTCCAAGAGCCCAATTTGCCTGTTCCTGCAAGTGCCAAATTCGCCTGTGCTGATGTACCAAGCTTGTGCTTATGAGCATTTTTCCCGGCATGTGCCTGTGAGCCAATTTGTCCAGCCTGTGCCTATGAGCCAGTGTGCACAGCCTGTGCCTATAAGAGCCAAAGTTCCAAGCATTAACCTGTGTCCTCCATCTCCTACTTTTCATCCCCACCATCACATTGGGCACTCAGGTACTCTCAGTACAGGTAACGTTACATTCTAAGTTATTTGATGTAATTATTATTGTTTATTAATTTCTGTTTAGATTTAAGGGTTTGTATCCAAAAACAAGACCATCAGTTCAAATTAAAATGAAAAAAATCTGAGGTCCGGAACTGATTAATTGAATTTACATTGATTCCTATGGGAAATGCTACCTCGGGTTAAGCAGTCCGCTCTGTGAGGTACCACTGTACTTTTATTCGAGACAAGGAGAGAATTTCAGAAACTGGCTTATATAAAAGTTCATTTGATTTGGCAGAATTCGGTATGACGATTTTAAATAGTAATAAGACAAGGGAGCAGATGATTTTTTAGCTGATTTTTTTGGAAGGTGTCACAAACCTGTTATAAAATTGATTTAAGATTTAAAGTTACATGGAACACAATGATTTTTGTCTTTGCTTAATAGAGAATTCTTTAAATATCACCAAAGTTGTGTTTTACCCAGAAAAATATTGAAGATTAACTATTTAAAATTCATTGCAACTAACAGGAAGTACAAAGGGCATACATACATCTGTCGATTTTATTTGCAGGCAAGCAAGAGTCATACATCTATATTACTGACCACTGCCTGACAGGGGCAAGCCCCCAGAACATTTTTTTTCTGCTTTGAGAGCTTTACTTGAAAAAAGAAAACACACAATGTCAAATATTTTTCACGTTACAAAGAAAAAAATGCCATTAATGTCGCTTTATGCTTATCATTGCTCTGTTTTAAACTGTTTAAAATGCATTTACTTTCAGAACAAACTTACTTTGTTACTTGTCTATATTAAAATACATGAAATAATAAATCCAGAGTAGTGCAAAATACTTGATGAAGTAAGTGCCTAGAATGGGTCAATAAAAATGTCAAAAATACATGTAGGTAGTCGGACCACCCCATCGCCTTTCTGAAAAAATATTGATCTGCCCTTTCCCCAAATAAATCAAGAGTTCCCTTTTAGTCTCGGTCATTGCCACTAACAGATGGCCCCTACCTAGTCATGGGCCCCAGTTCTTTGCACCTGCTGCACCCCCAGTAACTCCACCATTAATCTCAAGTTTCTTTCCCATGCAGGTAAAATACCACTGGGTATCAGAGCTTTTGAAGAGCAAGCATTGAAGAAGGGAGCATCTTTAGTTATATCTGAAATTGTGTAACAATAAATCAAGGATCTCTTGAATAGCATCTTGGAATTTAGGCTGCCATTTGAGATAGCAGAGGTACAGCAACTAGTATAGCAACTAATCTGACAATGTCCATGTTGAACCTATATACCATGTTTTAATTGGTTCCAAGTTAGTTACATACTCATGATGATACTTACTTCTTCCCTCATATACCTGTGTTAGGTAGTATGCACTACCTGAACACAACATGTTGTGGATGACAGCAGATGCTTCCAAAAAGTTAGAAAGACATATTTACCCCTTGAACCCTTTCTTTTGGGAGTATTATGTTTATGAATTTACTTTTAGATGGATTATTTTCTGCTAGTTGGATTGATTGACGTAGGCTGGCTTTGGTTTGAGTTCATCCATGGTTTGACATTTATATACTATATCTGGGGTTCACTTTATTTTCATCTGAATTTGGACATTTTCACAGCAAAATAATTGGGAATACTTTTTAACAAAAAATAAATAAAACATATCAAACATATATTTTTCTAAAATATTTTTGTCTTTCTGGAGTCCTTTTACCATATAACTAAACATAAAATGTGTCACAATATATTTATTACTAAGTTTAGCTTCTCATTTAATTGTGCTATGCTCTACCAGTTTTTATGATATTTAAATTACTGAACCCATAAACATTTATTACAATAAAATGTCTTGGGTCGGATGTTTGCTGCAAGGAGAAACCAATTGTTTCTGGAATAACCTATAGCTGAAGTCTTACATCAATTTTATATAGCAATTTAAACTGAGAAAAAGACAGAGGAGGATATGTTTTCCCAGAAGGGCTTGGATATTATTGGTAAAATATACTATTTTTTTTAAATTGCTATTTTATAAAGCTGTTTGGAAAATAGTGTACAAGGATATATTGCAAAAAAACACAGGGAATTAACTAATATTCTTTTTCTTCATAAAAATAATATATTTTGTAGCTGTAATATAAAGTAACTGGCCACAATTGTATTAATGTAAAAATATATTGCTGATCATAATTATGAAACAATTAAAAAGCAACATAAAATGGAACCTTGGCCAATACAGTTGACGTCCTTCAGGTGACATTAAATTCTATGGCTTTGTTGCCAGGGACATGTTTATTTTGCCATTTACTTTTTTAACAACTTGCTTCTGTTGTACATGTTTTGTCAGTGCTATAATTTGTGAAACTTTTATCTTCTCAGGATTATACAGTATTGCAGTTGATGGAGAGATGTGAGATTGCAAATGGACATTTATAAAGCTAAAAGAGGAGCTATGATAAAAAACTGAATCTGAATTGACACTATGAAATTGGGCAACTCCAATTGATGACTCTAAAATGTGGGTCTTTAAATTGTTGATTCTCTCTAACTACAAACATGCACAAAAGAAATGAATGAAATGAATGAAAAAGAAATGACAAACATAGCACTGCCAATGTTATTAAAAGATTATAGAGATCCCAGACTCATCTACTCTTAGCCAATACATTCCTATTAGTATAGAAGTGACTATACTGTTTGAACTAGATGGAGAAAAGTGTTTAGAAGAACCCTTAATGAGTTTCTTACCTACAAAATTGGGTCAATAACTTGATACTTCCATTATAATTCTGCCTCCTAGTCCAAGTTTATGAAGACCCACCTATTCAGTCTGCTCAGGACCCGCTCCTATCCTCCCCCCAATTTCCTCCTCCAACTTGTGCTGTAGGACGTCTCCCATGCTGCCCTGTGGAAATCGTTCTGTCAGACTCTGCCTTAGGTTTGAGAGCTTTAAGATCCACTATTCAAACAATTATAAAACATATTCAGATTAAAACTACATATACAGATCAACCACTCTGCCGCCTACTGAAAATATTTTGATATAAAAGGCAATTCGATTTGATTATATCCCTGTTCAAGAGAACGTAAATTCTAAAGAAGATGGTTAGGCAAGTGATACGAATGAACATTAACATTATCCATGTCAGGTTGGAGGAGGTAGATATATTAAAGGGATTATTTAACATAGTTTGTGTTTTGTTTTATATAAATGTATTAACTAGGTGACTTACTTCTAAAAAAACACTAGAGTAATAGATTTTCACCTTCTGGGATTGCCTTTTCTTCCCGTTCTCTCTCATGAAGGTGCCTTGTTTCCCAGCTGTGGCCAAAGACCATGCCCACCAAAGGGGCTTCAAACTACCAGTGTCTCATGATGCTCATGCACACAACATGTCACTTTCTGCTTGCAGCAAAACAGTATGATACACTGGGGACCTTGCGTGTTTCACTAGCGTAAGTCAGTTCCGGAGTTAGAAGTATTGTACAGCCCCCCCACTCGTCTGTCAAAGGGTCTGTCCACTTAAGGTGGATTACTACAGTTACATTTACAACACTTAAATACAAGCAGAAAGAGTGTTACAGGAGATCAGAATGGTGTACCAGGGAAGGGGGTGGGGTAGGAGATCAGAATGGGGACCTGGGGGATGGGGGTAGGAGATCAGAATGGGGGACCTGGGGAGGGTGGGGGCTAGGAGATCAGAATGGGGAACCTGAGGGGGGTTTAGGGTGGTTCTGATCTCCTATAACACTCTTTCTGCTTGTATTTAATTGTTGTAAATGTAACTGTAGAAATCCACCTTAAGTGGACAGACCATTTGACAAGTGGGAGGGCTGTACAATACCTCTCACTCCGGAACTGACTTGCGCTAGTGAAACACGCAAGAACCCACACTGGTAGCATGAAGGTGGACATGACCTTAGGTCACATGTAGGAAACATGACACCCTACATGAGAGAGAACTGAAAGACAGGAAGAGATTCCAGAAGATGAAACACTGTTACTCTTGGGCTTTGCGGAGAGCGAAGTGGGCATTTTATTTGACAATTACCTTGTGGGGTATAAAAAATAATGAAGTTACTTAATTAAAACATTTATATAAATATGTCAACCTCCTATGACTTGCTATCGATAATGTTCCTCCCCTACTACATGTCCATCACTTGCACAACCATCTCCAATAGAATTTAAGTTCTCAGGAGCAGGTACATACTATCCCTTTATATTAACATGTTTAAACTGTCTTATAGTCCCCTAGGCAGTGAAGTGGAGCAGCCCCTGCGTGTGAGTATGCAAGGTATGCACGGACCCATTTTAGCCTTTTCTGTACGTGTAAGTTCCCTTTCCTGTTGTAATTGTCTTATTCTAGGTGGCTACCCCCTAGTAGCCAGTCAATGATCTGCAACATTTCATTTTTTTTAAGCCAGGAACCTCACAGGGAAGTGCCCCTGGGCGGCTGCCTAGTTGGCCTAATGGGTAATCCGGCCATGTGGATGAGTGTTATTACATGTAAAGCAGAGGTGTGTTTCTGTCTAGGACCACAAGGTCCAGGCCTAGTGCAGCACATTTTAAGGGGTCAGCAGACTGCCTGATAATGGTAGTGCAGTACATTGAATTATCTATATGGAATATATATGGAGTGATATTTCTGCCTGTATGACACCCCACACTGACACTATCTGACATATTGTATATATATATAAACACATATAAACTTAAGATTTGATATATAGAAAGGGAGAGGAGGAGCTGCAAGTGGGGTGTGGGGGTGCATGTATTGAAATAGTCCTAGGCCACTACAAAGCCTAAATACGCCCATGATATAAAGTATGAATTACAATTTCATCAGTTGTTTCACTGAAGCATTTTAATGATGTTGCTGCACTGAAAATAGCTGAACGGTGCCCATAGAATATTGATTGATTTTGCGAAAAATATAATTATTCACCCATTTCCTCAAAGCCTTTGTTTCTTTTCTTTTCTTTGGATTAATATTTTGTGGCAACCAATGGTCACTAAAATTAACCATCAACAAACAATTCTGAATGGCTTGTTACAGCTCATTATGCCGCTGATTAAAATGGTCCAAGTTTAATATGTCCGTGTTTTGTTTAAATAACCCATGTCATCCAAAAGATAAAGATGTAAATTGTTGATTCTCTCTAACTACAAACATGCACAAAAGAGCAGCTCTGTCCTGCCAGCTGAGCTCTATTAACTGTGACGGAGCTAATCATCTGCAGAGGATTTTAATAAAAGCTCATGATTTCATATTTTAAATTACCATTGTTACAGGGACATTGTAATTCAACATTTTCTATCATGCATAAAAAAAAACATTATAAAAGTTTTGTGTGTAAAAAATGAGCAATTAATAGTGTAGAACAGTGCTGACCAACTGACGGCCCGAGGGCTGGATGCGGACCACCAGCTGATTTCTGTGGCCCTCTGACTGCCAAAGAGAATCTCCTGACAAACCTAATATTATTCTTACCTAAAACACATGCTATTGAGAAACAGTCTGTAAGTGGATAGTACAGCTCTTACCAATGGAAACATTGTAAGTGTGAGCTGTAGGGGTAGACCTTTGCAGGGACTGTTTGGAAGGTTTGGGTAAGTGAAAACAGATCTTTTAAAAACTTGTTAATAAAATGGTTTAGATATTCAAACAAACACTTTTTTTAACATTAAAAACAGGGAACCTTCCACATCCCCTTAAAAGATTCTCCTAAACGTTCAATTTTAAACTAAATTTTCATGAACCTATAACTTTGTGATGGTTTGACGTATCTGTATGAAATATTGTATTTTAGGAGGAATATTTTTCATGAAATTCTTTCCAGCAAAAAAAAAGTTGAACAATGTTCAATTTTTGCTCCTTTGTAAGAAAATAACTTGTTCAAATAGATGTGTTTGAAAGTTGGCACTGTAATAGTGATCTAAAAAGTTTGACTGCCTTTTTTGGACATTTTTAAGTATTATAAGTTTAACAAAATAATGTAATGACCATGCTCAGTAGAAAATTGGTCAATTATGATCATATGTTCTAGTTAGTGATGTATAGATAGATAAATATCTCCTATAATGGCAAATGTTCACCAGAGATGGTGAGCACATGTTTTGTTACTTGAATTCAATTTTCATTTTGTAAATTTAAAATAGTTTAGAACTATATTCGCTCATCTGTAATGGTCAATGCTTGCCAGAGAATGGCAAACAAATGACAATTTAATGACATTTTATATTTTACATTTCAAATTGTTGCTACATATGTTCATTTGGCTGGTTTGGAGAATGTTCACCATTTGTGGTGAGCGAGTGTTATATCTTAGGACAAAACAATTTTAATATTTGCTGTTCAAAGTTTTTACCCTCCAGCGGTGAACAAATGTGAGTCGGTATTTAGAAGTCTTAGATATTCATTGACTGGTCACCATGGGTGTAGGAACTGGAAGAATGGGGACGACAAATGCCACCCAGATTTTTCTATGTTTGTATGTATATATAAGCTATTTTACGGCCTGTGTATACAATGAGCTGTATCCCCCCAGATTTATTATGGCTCCTACACCCCTGACGGTAACTCTTAAAAAAAAAAAAAAAAAGCTTTGGGGAAAGCACTTTGGACATCTAAGCTCAAAGACAGGGCACTCCATTCTTTGCAATGTGTTAATATTGCTATTGTTTTTGCATTGAACTTACCCATGTATTGACGACGCTGTGCAAGCTCCCTGGGTCAGCACGGAGCGTCACGTGACCCAGCGGAGTAGTAGGCGTCGGACCAATAACGTGGCGTCGGGACCTCCGCCCGTGTTCTCACGCTGGGCAGTTGGCACGGTTCTCCACTGGAATCCCACCCTCCCACCCTGTTATTTGGCTTTGTGTTAACTTTTGTCTGTTTATGAATATGTTGTGAAGGAACTTAAACTAAAAAAAAGTAAATTATAAGAAAAAGTAAGTGTTTTTGGAGTATTGGTCTTGTCTATGTCATAATTTTGTATTTATTGTTGGCGGGAGGTGAGTTGCCAGGACCACTGGCCAAAATGGGCATGGCCCTACCTCACGGGCATGCTTAGTGTAAGCATTGGAGGCCTTGGGCAGGGTTCAAGGTACGAGGTCACTGTGTGTGGCCAGGCTCCTCCCCTTGTTTTGATGTAAATATACATACAGTATTTATGGTATTGTTAAATTGGTTATTTTAATAAACCAGTGCCCCGTTGTTTTCTCTCACTCGGTTGTTGTGTCCATTATTGAATAACTTAAGCCTTATGGATCATGCATGGGCCAAGCGCTGCAGAATATGTTGGTGCGTTACAAATAAATTATAATAATATTCTCCTGGAGAAGCAAATTAGATGTTGGATCTTAGTAAGCTTACCACATCTAATATTATAACAAGTGAGAGAGAATGTGCCACACAAAACAGCAAGTCACATAACCACCAACATTACACACCTCCGAGAGAGAGAGACATGCAACAGAGAGAGACAACAGAGAGAGAGACAGCACAGGGACACAGCACATAGACAGACCACACACAGACAATACAACACACTGTTGTATTTAATTTTGCTTTAATAATGAAGGGCATTTTGTCTTTGTTTGCAAAGGATTAGCAACCTGTGAGGTGTTAGAGGAACAGTAGACATAGATGTGATCTGTACTGACTTGTGTTAAAAACACAATCTTCATTTGCCCCTATGCAATAGAAAACATGCAAATGAGGCTCAAAACGTACCACCTTATTGCCACTGGCCACTAAACATGGGAATCCCTTTACACCTTCAGAACATAGCAGTTGATTAGGGTACAGTGTCAGAAAGCACAGACAGCTGTTTCATCCATATATGGGGCTCACCAATACAAAAGTGAAATGAGGCTGGAGAGAGACTCAGAGTCAGACATTAAATAAGTTATGGTGGTTAGAAATGGGAATTAAATACCCTCTACTGTATGTCCAGATCCAGTAAAGAAAGTAAAAACAAATCACAAGCCGAGTGTCACTATGCTCAATACAGATCTATGTCAAAACCTTCTACATAAAAATATATGCCATTGGGTGTTTTGGGCCTTAACAGACTATTAAAGGATACCAGTCCCAATGCTAATATGTTTGTATTGTTTTGTTTGCCAGACATGTTGACCTCTACTTACAAAGCACTTAGCAGTTTGCTCTTAATAGGATCATTAACGTATTTATGGTGGGAAGGTTACATGTGTTTTTGATCTCCATGAAATTAACATTAGTTTGTCACTTATGTTCAAGTTGACTTCAACATGTGATACAATTTAGAGGACCACATCAAAAATCTTTATAGATGGTAATGTATCATTTCTACACACTACTATAAAATGTGTTGCTTCACCTGGATAATCAGTGTTATATGCAAATAAGGTATAATTGCAATAGGGGAAGAGGTTAATATGTAGTTGCTTCAAGAATTTTTATTAAAATTGCCTATAATGCTGCAAAGGGATCCAACGAGTAGCAGGATTTCAGCACATACTGCGAATACCAGGTTACAGGATTTCACCACATGTTTATGTGCTCTTTGGTAAAAAAGATTTTATATAATATTAATGTAATACTAATATTAATGTATATTTTATATAAAAATATCACTTAATTTTGCCAATTAGGTCTTAATTTGTTGAATACCGCCTTGTTTTCTTGTATGGATGGGAATGTTCTCTATGTTTTTTTTATGTTAAATGTTAGATTTTAATATGTTACAGGTTGAGAACCACTGTTTTAGAGGTATTGTTGGCGAAAACTGCTTAGAGTTCCTTGGACTACAAGATAATCCAATAAATCCATACAACAAAAACTAAAGACAAATTGTTCAGTGTAAGGTATGATCAAATATGTTGGTCATATCATGAGAAGACAATATTCCCAGAGAAGACTCTAATGCTGGGGAAGATGGAAGGCACACAAAGAAGTGGACAACAGGGGTCGAGATGAATAGTTGAGTCATTGAATCGATGAACATGATCTTGAGGGAGTTAAGAGGGGCAGTACTTTCACATACAACCCAGATCTTCAATCCTCTTCTCTAGTTCTTGCATTCCTCTTTTTCTGGAAGATGCTCCCTATCTGAACTTGATTAAATCCTTTCCTATATTGGCTGGGTTTTATCATATTTCTCCTCTCCCTTTTGTCCTCTGAGCTGTGCATATAAGGTCATTAAGTCTTTTCTTAGAAATGTTGCCTTTTAGACCATGCATACCACACCAAATACATTGTTTGATATATATGAAGATGGTGCAAAATGTTCAAGGATTCTTCTTCAGGTGCTACACACACAACACATATTTGGAACCTGCAAAGCTCCAAAACTCATCTAGGATGAACTTTTCAATTGGTTCTCAACCTCCTAATACATTCAACAGAGTTCCCTGGTGGTCCAGTGGTTAGGATCCGGTGCTTTCACAGCTGCAACATGGGTTCTGTTCCAGTCAGGGAACCATGAGTTCACACCATCCTGAAGCCAAGCAGGGCTGGACCTAGTCAGTACTTTGGAAGACTACCTAGGAATACCAGGAACTGTATGCTTTGGCCCACCGGAGAAGGAACTGGCAACGCTCTCCAGGATCTCTGCCATGAATACCAAGTGCGTTGCAGTCCATGAGGTCACAGAGAGTCGGACATGACTGAACGACACAAACACACAAAACAATACATTTTCAGGACCAATACAAGAATGCGTACTTTACATGCTACATCAATTAAAAGTGATAATAATTGGCAATTTGTTGTTACTTTTAAACTAGTGTGTTTCCTTTGTAAGAAAGGCTTAATTAATTTACAATGCTGCTAAATAATATACATTATTACTATTATTAATTAATATTGTCTATTTTCCTCTCCGACAGGTAAGCACTTTTGCACACTTTAAACTTTCTTAAGCATTCATTGTTTATATTGCAATAAAAATTCACTAATTTTTCACCCTAAAGTGGTAACAGTGCAATTTGTCTCAGTTTAATGCTGTGTAATGATATAAAATTCAATTATATTAGTAAATTGTTTATGGCTATAATGTTCTGTAATTCCATTAACACAAACAAAAACAATGTTATTTATTGTGTAAAATGTTATCTAAAAATAATGGTAAGGTATAATTCTAACTAGATTAGGAGGAGGCGCAAAGCTCTTCTCAGAAACTTCTCTATTCAATCATCACAGCATTTTCAAATGTAAATGTTACTGCAAAGGAGTTATTCTTTTTTTTGCAGACAATTTGAATATACTTACTAAATGTTCTTGGATTTTATTGACTTTCACTCAACCTTTTTATAAATCTAAGGAACCACAAAGGCTGCATCAGCACTTCTGGAGAACGCTGTGTAATTCAAAGTCTATACACAGATAATTCATAAAACATCACTCCTATTCTTGTATACTCTTTACTGACAGGCGTAAAGAATAACTTCCAAGAAATAAACATAAATAAATATACTGTCCAACGAATAATCAGCTGTTAGTGCTGACTGTATTGAACTTAAAAACATACAAATGCACATTGCAAATATAAATAAATATGTGCAGTGAATTATATTTCTAGGAGGCTAGGACCAGCATTTGCTAAACATCAACACCTCCAAACTGAGATATAGATAGATATTAAAATTTGCAGTATTAAATAGAATCATGAAAAAACAGAGACAAAATATTGTGCAAATTGTATGAAAACTAGTTGTTTACCCGTCATAAATGTTGGGATAATATTCCATGCGTCTCCCCCGTGTCTCTCCCCCCCCCCTCGCTCTCCTGTGTCTCTTTCCCCCCTATCCCTCCCCTGTGACTCTTTCCCCCCTATCCCTCTCATGTGACTCTTTCCCCCTCTCCCTCCCCTGTGTCTCTTCCCCCTCCTCCTTACCCTGTGTCTCTTTTCCCCCTCCTCTTTGTCTCTTCCCTATCTCTCTCCCTTGTGTCTCTTTCCCCCTCTCCCTCCCCTCTGTCTCTTTCCCCCCTCCTCACTCCCCTCTGTTTCTTTCCCCCTCCTCCCTCCTCTGTGTCTCTTTCCCCCCCTATTCCTCCCCTGTGACTCTTTCCCCCCTCTCCCCCGTGTCTCCTACCCCTCTCCCTCCTCTTTGTCTCTTCCCTTATCTCTCTCCCTTGTGTCTTTTCCCCCCTCTCCCTTCTGTCTCTTTCTCCCTCCTCACTCCCCTCTGTCTCTTCCCTTCTCCTCCCTCCCCTGTGTCTCTTTCCCCCCTCCTCACTCCCCTGTGTCTCTTTCCCCCTCCTCCCTCCCCTGTGTCTCTTTCCCCCCTATTCCTCCCCTGTGACTCTTTCCCCCCTCTCCCTCCCCTGTGTCTCTTCCCCCTCTCCCTCCTCTTTGTCTCTTCCCCATCTCTCTCCTTTGTGTCTCTTTCCCCCTCTCCCTCCCCTCTGTCTCTTCCCCTCTCCTCACTCCCCTCTGTCTCTCCCCCCCCCCCTCCACCCTCCCCTGTGTCTCTTTCCCCCTCTGTCTGGTGCTGGCTGGCACCACGCATGCCCACTTTGGCATGTACAGAAATCCGTACAAATAGTTTGTAAAGTGTGCATGCACTCCCCTGGAGCATTACACACACACTTTACAAACTATATTAGTTATGTTACAGTGTTTGTTAAGAAGATGTACAATCTTGTTCTAGCTATTATGCCTATTGTTAACGCTCAATGATTTTCTTTCTCTCTGTATTTTGCCTATCTATTTATGTTAAAAATTATTTAAGGCACCACAACAGTTATGTCTTTATACACAGTGTATATACCGTATATACTCGAGTATAAGACAAGTTTTTCAGCCCTTTTTTAAGGCTAAAAAGGGCCCCCACGGCTTATACTCGAGTCACTCCCCCACCCCCGTGTCTCTCTATCCCCCTGTGTCTCTCTAAACCCCCCCTGTGTCTCTCTAACCCCCCCGTGTCTCTCTCCCCCTCCTGTGTCTCTCTAACCCTGCGTGTCTCTCTTACCTGTATCTCTTTCCCTCCCCCCCTCCTTATCCTCAACCCCCTCCTCCTTCTAAACCCCCCATCCTCAATCTAACCCCCCCCCTCCTCATATTACCCCTCTAAATACCTCCCCCTCTCCCTTTCCCCACACTTACCTCCATCTACAGCTTCTCCTCCGGCCTCCGCTCCCTCCTGCGTCGGTACCCGGTATATACTAATGACGTGATGTCACATGCACGCCACGTCATTAGCATATACCGGGTGCCGACGCAGGAAGGAGCGTGGAGGTAGGAGAAGAAGCTGCAGATGGAGGTAAGTGAGGGGAAAGGGAGAGGGGGAGGTATTTAGAGGGGTAAAGTGAGGAGGGAGGTTTAGAATGAGGAGGGAGATAAGGGAGGGGGGAAGAGACACAGGGAAAGGAGAGGGGGGAAGAGACACAGGGAAGGGAGAGGGGGGGAAGAGACACAGGGAAGGGAGAGGGGGGAAGAGACACAGGGAAGGGAGAGGGGGGAAGAGACACAGGGAAGGGAGAGGGGTGAAGAGACACAGGGGAGAGAGAGGGGGACACAAGAAAAGGGCACACAAGAGGGGGACACAGAGGGCACAAGAGGGACACAGGGGGCAGCACATTTCCCACCCTCGGCTTATACTCGAGTCACTCATTTTTCCCAGTATTTTGTGGTAAAATAGGTGCCTCGGCTTATACTCGGGTCGGCTTATACTCGAGTATATACGGGTAGATATTTTTGTTATTGGACAAACATTTATCCAACAAAAAAAGATTTCAATACCTTCTGCAATACTCTTATTTTTGCACCTCTATCACTGGACAGCCACAGCTAATGCAATCTATTCCACTGAATACAGTGAGGGAGCTAGTGAATGGAGGGCCCAGTGGCCCCCTCATTATTTATAATGTAATATATATTTAAACATTTTTTTTTCATTATTTCAGACTCTGTTTATTACTTTTTGTTGTACTTGATATGCTTAATTTCTATAATTACTAATTGTGACCTAGTCACTTAATAGTTATCTTTAACTAGACTACTCTAATATTTACCACTCATGTACAATTCACCCTCCTAAGTGTATATGAGTGGTAAGTATTAGCCTAGTCTAAAGCTTACAGATAGATATTAAGTGACAAAGTCACTATTAGTAATTATTTACCACTTGGCTAAAAAAAAAAGAGTTATCAGACTTAAAATGTGCCTTTTCCTATTTTCAATAAAATAAAGTATCTCAAACATACTTATGCTGGACTTTCCAGCAAGCTCCTTACCTTACCTTCTACTCCTAGTCCTGCCGGAGTGAAGCGTGGCATTTGGCTTCATTACTGGGTTTCCGATGAGGGGGTCTGCTGGATGTTGCAGGGGTGTCGCAGGAGGGCCCGAGGGGGGAAGCAGTTACAGGGTGGCCTGTGGTGGGTAGGCCAAAGCACACACAAAAATAAGGCAGCTAAGGCCCCCCAGAGGATGACCCTTGTGCACTGTACCACTTGCAAAATGGCTAGATCCACCTTTGTCTGAATGTATATATATATATATATATATATATATATATATATATATATATATATATATATATATTGGGGGGCTTACTTCAGCTAGACAGTTCTGAAAGGATCCTTAAAAGGAAGATTCTGAATCATCCATCTATATAGCCAAAGGAAATTGAAGATGAGAAGAGGAGGAAAATGAGGATATTAAGAAGTGGAATATGGGAGATGAAAGAGGAGCATATGGAGAATAGAAGTTCAGTATATATAAATAATACTGTTAACATTTTCAAATAAATCCAAATTTCAAGTGTGATTAAACTGCACATTCACTGAAAAATAGCATAATTTACATGAATCCATTCATATGTACTGTGTATTTGAGTGCTTCATGGCATTCACCAATGTTTACTTGTTCTCAACTGTGGACGGCTATATAAATAAAAGACAGTAAATCTAAAAGACTAATTGTGAAAATACTAGAATTTAAAAGTAATAGAACTTTTCTACTTCTTTTCTACTTATGTTAAGTCTAAAATATTGAAATTACTTTCATGTTTTGTCATCAGAAGACAACTGTGAGTCACTGAGAAGGTGCTAAAAACAAAGATAACTTTTCAAAATTTAAATCCACTTCCCATTTTTTTAAAATTAATTTTATCCTCATCTATGTAAATGTGGCTCAAAATTGACCAGTGATACAAAAACCCGGAGTGCTTTCCCTCTTTTAGTAAAATGTAATCTTAAAGAGAATATAACAAACTAGCGAATTGCCCATAAAAAAATGATGGCAATAGAATTGTAAGTCAAGGAATGGTGTTTGGCACAGACATACTTTTTTGTGGTGGTCTGAGATCTCGCGCTGATTGCGAAACTCGCGCTGAATGCCTTCTAGGCTCATCGCGTGGCTCGCAATGAGCGCCTTCGGTGCTCATTGCGAGCCTCTTGGTTGTTGTATTTTTTTTTTTATCAGAGGTGATTTTGCTGTTGTTGTAAGGTCGGCGTTGATCTGCATTTTGCGCTTATTGCAAGGCTGTCCCCTGGTGTAGTTTGTGTGTTATGAGCAGCATTGGCACTCTTTGTGAGGAGTGCATCGAATGTCTTTTGCGTTTATTGCGATAGTGTTTATTGCATTTATTGCGTTTAACAAATAAGTTAATTATAAGTTAATTAAAAACAAATCTGACATATGTCAAATAGGAAATATAAAAAAGTGCCTACAATTATTAAAAATGGCGATGGTTTTCATAAATCCCAAGGCAATGGAACAGATAGACAATTGTACATCATTCTCATTTTTTTTATGCAAATAATCTTTACACCAATGATGATACAACCGGGGAAAATGTCGGCTTTATCCCTGAAGGCTCTGGTCTTCAGTCCTTGCCCCTGATCTTCAGCCATACCTACCATGGCTTAGGGCTCCACATAAGAGGTACCAGATTTTCTACACTCCAGACTTGGGTTTGCAGATGTTCACAGTCCTAGCACCTTACTTGGTGGACGGAAAACTTTAGCTGGTTTATTTTAACCACTGACTACCAATGTCTTTGATATAAAATGTATGCTTTCATTATGTCTTAGAAGCCCCTAGAGTAGCAGATTATCAACATAAGAAGCCTCCATCTTTCTTCCTGTTCTCATGTAAGAGCTGCCATCTTGCACAGCTGTAACGTAAGGTCACACTCACAGTGTGAGGCCCTTCCCCTGTGGGCGTAGCCTTAAATCACAGCTTTGCAAGATGGCAACTCTCATGAGAGAGAACTGGAAGAAAAGTTGAGGCTCCAAAAGGTTATAATCTGTTACTCTGGGTGCTTCTTAGAAGTAAAGTGTACATTTTTTTAACACAATTACAATGAGGAGCAAAACATTAGTTGCATTTATGCGGGAGCAAGGCTTGCAGTTTACATTGTGACTGCATGCTTCTGATCATTTGTATTGTACAGAAAATGTTGGCGCGTTACAAATAAACAATAATAATATAGGATGGAGTAGTGTCAACATGCTCCAATGATATAAGAAATACCTCCTCTCTTCCCTCCTCCACCCCTCCCTCTCCCCAAAATTGAACTTTCATTGTACAAAAACATTCTTAAAAATTAAGATTTTTCACAAATACGCATTGATGGTTATGGTTTACAGAGGTTGTTAGTTGTTACATACATCACAAATGTGAAATTTTCCTAAACTACAGCTGTTCTTTAAACTAATGAGCATACGTGCAGTTAATATGCCACAGAGAGAAATATAGGAGGGTTACTTGAATACAGTGTCTCTGATGATATGACTGTGCCCTCTATCTATTGTCTCAGTTTTTTGCTTTATAAACTGCTGCCAGGCATTGTGTTTATCAGCAATATATTTTCCTCAACTACATTTGCAGTCAATTTATATGCATAGAAAATTTGTGAGACTATTTTCCTGGACCGGTGATGCCCTTTATAAATATGCAGAGCGTCCTCTAGAAAGTGTCCTTTTGTTTCATAAATAATTGGATACTGATAAATTAAGTTTGAGCCTACAGTTCTTACACTTACTGTTTAAGTTGCTGAGAGAAGCCCGGGTGATTTCTATTACTTGTGGGTAAGTCTGGAATACACAAGATATTTAAAGAGTAAATCATTTTTTTTACTTAAAAGAACAATATTTTCATGCTCTGTTTCGAGAACTAGAAATCATAATTTGCTAAATGTTTAAAAATGTCAAATCGTAAAATTACCTTTATGTACCACCTATTTCATGCAATTAAATATAGTCTTTGCCATCAGCATTGTTGTATAACAAAGACTTCCTTCTATTCGTTATCTCTTTCTAGATCGCTACCTTGGTGAAGGGGCTTGCATAGCTGTGAGCTATACCATGTAGGGTTAACCAAGATGGGCAGGTCATAGCAAGAGGTCAGACAAATTGTGGTCCACAGGAAAAGGAACTGGCAACCCACTCCGTATCTTTGCCAAGAAAACCATATAAATGAGCACGGCCAGACACAAATGTGTCTGGCATGCTGCGTCCATATGGTCACCGAGAGTCAAACACGACTGAAGGACTGAACAACAACAATCTGTTATGTCTCCCTCCTACTTGAAAGGCAAATAAACAATGTAAATTGTAAGTGCAAATCACTGAGTGGCAACAAGCTGATCATGGCCACCACTTACACGACCAGAAACATATACCCACAGATGGAAAGGGGGATTATTAGAAAAAATGATGGAAATGGCCAGGGCTGCATACAGTTGCACAAATAGGTAACATTTAAAGGTGGCTTTTATTTCTTTATTAAAATGTTTTTTTGCAAATTATCATAAGTACTAATTCTTCAAAAAAGCATAATAGAAATATCATACTACAGTGTCCCTTTAATGTCAAGTACTAAATGCTAAAAGGAGGCCACTCAACTGCAGACATATATTTCTTAAAAAAAGACAACAAATATATTTATTACGTTTTTAAATTTAATTTTGTTCATTTAAAAAAAAAAGGTGGTGTTGGGGGTTGGGGGGTGGGAGGTGTTGGGGGTTGGGGGGTATGTTTGCAGTGTATACATTTATCCAGTCCCTTGCACTCATGATTTTGTGCAAATGCAAATCGCCAGATCCATCACTCCACTAGCAAACTATTTCGGACATCAATGTCCCTTGTAACTAGAACCAAGTCCATTATAAGAGATGGAGTGACTGGTGAGGCTTACTCCACCATTATACTTCTCCAGATCAGTGACTCTACCTCCAATCCAGGTTTAGGTATTAGGATTACTGCCTTTTTAGTTTAATTGATGATGCAAAGTGTAAGATATGCTAATGTCACATGCCAATTATCAATAATATTACGTTGTATATTTTAATTATGAAAATAGGCTTATATACCAACTCACTGCTAAAGAGTAGTTCTGACATTGCCAACCCCAATTAACCATGCTCAATTATTTTCAATGACCGCTACAGTCCTATATACAAATATGCAGTCTCTAATTTAATATATATTATATGCACATATGCTGCTGTGGAATCTACCATTTTGTTTCCCTGAGGTGGGAGGAGAATTTGCTGAGGAAGCTCCCATCTACACAATGGGAATGTGGCATCAAAAATGTGCTAGAAAGTGCTTTCGGAATGGAAAACATTAGTTTAAGATAACTTCAGACAAGAAAATGGAATTGCACAATAATAATTTAATAACATGCAAATGCTGTGTTTATTTATTTCGCTTTTTTTTAATTTCTAAAATTATTTTTCCAATTAAAAAAACTATATAGAAAATAAACTGACTAGAGTGGACTTTTTTATGCTTTATTGAAATTCTTATTTATTTGCATGGTGTTATATGTCCACATTTGGATGTGTTAACTACTTTGAAATAAAATGCTTTGTGGAATATTCTGTATTTATTTCTAGTCTGGCTTAGCATTGCCCGCATTATGCTCTAAATTCTGTCATCCTTCCAGAATGTGCAGAGTCTCGGCACACAGGGGACCCAGCCATCATCCTGCCTCCAGGACACAGCTAAATCAATGAGGCAGGCCCAGGCCAGACACTATTTAGTGACTTGTTGTTATGTGCTATACATCAGAGAAAGCAGAAAGAGTTAGAAAGTCTGTCAAACTGTGTCCATAATGATTTCACAACAACTCAAGCTCTGAAAGCAAAAGGTTTGGACAGGATGCCGTGTTAACACTTTCTACAGCTTGGAATAATATAATGACATCATTTGCATCTGAAAAGGAACCAGGGCTAATGAAGCAGCTTGTTCAATTAGCGCAGTCACCTAAACCCAAAGGTCAGGGATCTAGACGGACCTCACCTTGAACACTGTGTCCAGTTCTGGAGAACGTATCTCCAAAAGGATATTAACAAATGATAATTAATTCAGAGAAGGGCAACTGAAATGGACTAAATGACAATATGTTATAATATGCGTAGCTTAGAGGACAGAAGGGGAATGGGTGATATGATAGAAAGTTTAGATTGTAAGTTTGTGAGTTTTCCGTCTTGCATGGTACGTTGGGGAAAGCGATATGGACACCGGATTTTAAACTCGAAGACAGGGCAGTCCATCTTTGTAATGTGTTAATATTGCTATTGTTCTTGCCTTAAAATTACCAATGTATAGCGTTACGGAATATGTTGGAACGCTACAAATAAACAATAATATATATATATATATATATATATAGTAAATAAATAGTACATTCTGTGTTCACAAGACAAAGACAAGTTAAAAAACCTGCTTCCAGCTCAGAATTCCGAGAGAAACAGTTATTACACTGCATTCTGGGAAGTTTAGCTGGGTTAAGTAAAAAAAAAAAAAAACCTGCTTATATATAATACTGTAAATATATAACAAAGACTGCAGGAAAATATATTTAAGAAAAAGAGGAATGCAAGAACTAAAGGTCGTGGTATAAAGTTGGAAGGTGAGAAAGTTCTACTTTACAGAATGATAATAGAAAAGGGTAAAAGCTTTCAGGTAAATCTGGTAGGGTCAAATACAAATATGGAATTAAAGCATTCCTGGGATAAGCATCTTTGAGCCTTTTACATCACTATAACTTTCTAGTTGATCCCTTCCTCCCTTCTCCCTTTCTAACTTCCTACCTAAGTAAATTCTTACTTCCTCCCTGGTCTATTCTAATCATTATCTGTCTTTTTACCAAGTTTTTCTGCCTTTTCCATTCTCTTTAGATTGTACATGGTGAGTTTCATATCTTGTAGGGTGCTTTGGCAAAAAGTAATTTCTGCAAAGATTCTAAGCTCAAAACAGGGCCCTCCATTGTTTCAATTTGTTATTACTGTACTACTAAAATATATTAAGCCAAGTTTTTGGGATGACAAAACAGGCAGACTAGATGGGCCTTTTGGTTCCTAATTTTCCATCAAATCAGTGAATTTATGCTTTTATGTTACATGATTTCACTCAAATCAGTATGCTGTTTTGTGATATGAACAATTGTTTTGTTTTCCCGGTAAAATTTTGAAGCAATTTAATTTTTTTTAAAACTTTTGTGAATTGTCATTCCATTTGATTTGATACACTGGGCCAAATATACGAGAGGTTAAGAGGACAATGAGTGGGTGGCAGTGGCAGTGCCATTCCAAAATTAACAACCCAACCATGCTTCAAGCAAACAAACAAACTTCAGAGTCTGTGAAATGTAATATGTTTTTTTAAAATGCTTGTATGTTCATGACCCCCTTCTGGATTACTACCTTGTTGTGGTGAAGGGGCTTGTGTGCCACAATGAAGCTGTGAGCTATACCATGTAGAGTCACCCGAGATGGGCAGGTCATAGAAAAGCAAATGGGGGTCCACTTGAGAAGGAACTGATAACCCACTCCAGAAGGAGGGGAGAGGGAGGCAGAGAGAGGGAGGGAGAGAAGGAGAGAGGGAGGGTATCGAGTGGGAGGGGAGATGGAGGCTGAGACATAGGCAGAGAGAGAAGGAGAGAGAGAGAGAGAGAGGGAGGGAAGAGGGATGCAGAGAGATAGGGAGGTAGGGGGAGAGAGGGAGGAGAGGAGGCAGATAGATAGGGAGGGAGAGAAGGAGAGAGGGAGGGTCAGGGAGGGAGGGGGAAAGAGAGGGAGGGGAGAGGGATGCAGAGAGATAGGGAGGGGAGGGGCAGGCAGAGAGATAGGGAAGGAGAAGGGGGGGCAGAGGGAGGGGAGGCTGATACATAGGGAGGGAAACAGGGAGGGGGAGAGGGAGAGGGAGGAAGAGAGATAGTGAGAGGGAAGCAGAGAGAAAAGGAAGGGAGAGAGGGTGAGAAATATAATAATTCTTAGAAATATGATCATTCTTAGATGATCATGAATAAAGAAACATCTTGGGATATGCATATGGTTAGGAAAGGGATACACAGAGGATCAATGTGGAGAAAGTGAATTGAGGGCCAGGCACAAAATAATTTGGGGTCCCTTTGCACGTCTCTGTACACCCCATTGTTGTTGTTGCTCTGTCCTTCAGTCATGTCTGACTCTCGGTGGACATATCCACACAGCATGCCAGTTACATCTGTCTGTGTTTCTGGTTGTGCTTATCCATATGGTTTTCATGGCAAAGATACTGGAGTGGGTTGCCAGTTCCTCCTCCAGTGGATTTGTCTGACCCTACATGCAGGTGTAGGAGCCAGAGTAATTCTAGGGGGTGGTACATGGTATAGCCGACAGCTTCATTGAGGTACACAAGCCCCTTCACCACAACAAGGTCCTATAAAATAGTTATCTGCCCTCCTCTAGTAAATTAAGAGTAGTGCAGATTTCAGAGGGTCCCTATCGTGCTATGGGCCTTAGGGCTTTGCACCTGCTGCACCGGCAGTAGTTTTGCCACTGCACAGGATGTTCTTACTAATTCATGGAGAAAAAAAGGCATTACAGAAGCCCCAAATCATCAATAATTGTGTATTTCTCTAAACTTATGTTTACCATATAATTTAGAAATAGATAGATAGATAGATAGACAGACAGATAGATAGATAGATAGATAGATAGATAAATAGATAGATAGATAGATAGATAGATGAATAGTGTATATTGCAATTTATATACACAAGCCTTTTCCCAAAGACTTAGTTTATGTTTGTAGTCAGTGATTTGTATTCTCCTCTAACATGCACTGTATTTATACAAGCAATGCTAGCGCTATCGGGACCATCGTTTATGACACTGAAGATGTTTAATTAAGTTAATGATTAATGGGGCCCAGTGTAGCGCTCTGGTCTGCGCTGCCAGGAAGGGATTTAATGAGGCAGGTTTTTTTTTTCCATAAACAATGTGAAGTTTATATATGATATTATATATCACTTTACTAATACCACCCAAAGTAGCAGTATAACCTAATGGGTTTCAGATTATACAGAAAAGCAATGTGAATATTAAGTAAGTACTGGAAATCATATTTAAAAGTGCTCATCCATTAAATGCTTAGTCATCCTCATAATGTCTCTAGGAAAAGATGCGGATCTATCCTGTTATGTTGTCGGGACAGGTCCGCAGTGCGGCATCGAACCGCTAGATGGCACGGCCGATATTTTGCAGCGCTACCAATAGGTGAGAGAAGTTCTAAGCTTATAATGTTAGCCTTACCCTTGAACTAACACCAACCCTCACCCTAAACCTAACAGTTTACCTAAGCCTTGACTCATTGATATGGCAGCGCCGTCTATCGGATGCTCACCGCCACTGCTGTGGCCTTGTGCTGCGCCAGCATAAAAAAGATGCAGCAAGTTGTGTTTATATGTTTAAAATGTTGTTTAACTATGAGGGATTATATATAAATATATGACCATCTTCTACCAATGGCTCCTTAAAGGTACACAGCAGTCACTGTAACAATACAATATACACATATACAAGTACAGTTGATTGTTAATTAAAACATTGGGTTGAAGCTTTAGATAACTGATTTTGAAAGTAATGGATATTAAGCATAAATTATCAAAAAAATATTTACTCTCTCTGCTGCTAACATTATCTAAGGTGACTTATTACCTGTCACAGTGAGGGTGGTTAGTTGTTAGAGCATGTCTAGTTAGTTAAATCAACGTATGTATGTATGTATATTTTTATTGCGCCATTAATGTGCACAGAGCTTTAAAGAAAAACATTTACCATGTGATACATGTAAGTATACTCTGACTGATCTTGTATTTCCTTACAGGGTATACAGTAGAGCAGTGGTCCCCAAACCTCTCCTCAAGGCTCCTTATGCAAGTTGAGATTTCAATTTAGCAGTGTGTGGCCATGGAGCCCCTAATTGCCTCATCTGTGTTCACACAGTGTTATATCGAAATACCCACCTGTCTGCGGAGCCTTGAGGAGAGGTTTAGGAACCACTGCAGTAAGAGGTTTTTCAATCACCTTTCTACCCTCCATAATATATTTAGTGTCTGGTCTTTCTCAGCCTGATTTCACAGTTGCCAGAACCAACATCACACTGATGAGCCCCATAAAGGGTGAAACAGCTGTCTGTAAGAGGTTTCTGACACTATACCCTAATCCATGTCTAGGTTCTTAAGCCTGCCTGAGAGCAGGATATATAATCTTAAATGGATTCACATGTTAGTGGGCCTGAGACAAAATGGTGGTATATAATTAGCCTAATTTGCATGCCACAACCCAGAATCCTTGGCTACAGCTGAAACGTTATGTGGGGAAAAAAGCCGGTCTTTTGGCTGTGTGAGAAATGTAGTGTACTCAGAATCATATTTTATTTCCTTCCTAAACATACAGTGGCAGGTTTTTAAATCACATTCCTACCCACCATAACATATTTAGTGTCATGACAATATAAGTGAACTAATGGGTTACATGGGATCTGTCCTAAACAGCATAACATCTACTTATATGGGGAAAGACACATACAGACACATTGTGGTAGAAGGGTAAGTGAAGGAGTAAATGAGGATATTATATATACCTACCAATAGAAACACTGTATTCGAGTACAGATTTTAACACTTTACTAACTTTACTAACCTACAAGCCAGCAGCAGCTCAATGCAGAGATCTACAGATCAGTGTCTGGCTCCTCCTGCTTCCTTCCACAGGGGGACTACACATCCCATCATTCCTTCCTGCACAAACTGCCATCACACATTGTTACAGAGTATGCCTGTGATTAGCCAAAAAAAAATTATGAATTTTATGCTAATTTTAGCAGGGGGTTCCAGGGGTGTTAACTAACAACTGCTTGCAAACTCAAGATATTTAGCAAAAAGTGAGTTCTCAGATTCTGCTGCATTTCCTCTATCAGATGCATTAATATCCAGGAAACTTACAAATGACTTCTGTTACATTTATTTATGTTGGTAATATTTTTTTCTTCAATAATTAGAATATTTGCTATTTTCATTTAAAAAGGCCTCCTTTTTGGCAATTGTGGACCTGAGACACAGACCTCTAGATTTACTATAGTGAGTGTTAGGTACTCATAGAGCCGGTGCCACTCGGCACTAAGCCTTGGATGGTGGTGATATGGGCACGTAAGAGAGGATAATAAAATCTGAAGTTAGAGGCAGTAGCCACTGAAAGTGCCGGGGTCGGCACAATACACAACACCCACTGAAGCCTATTAGTTATTTATAGAGATTTAAAGGAGCACTGAGACAATAATTTAAAAGATCTTCTTTTAGAAGTATACTTCAAATGTGACATCTACAACTGTCTTGCTCTCATTAGGACTATATCAAAGCTCATTCGTTTACAAAGAACACCCTGCTGAAACAGAAGTTGTAAGAAGTGAGTGAAGATGCACTAAATACACTATTTATTTTCTCCTTGTTAAAACTCTGTCTACACTACATTACTTTGGCATTACATGTATTAATGCTAATATTTAGGATTCAGTGCTATGACCTCTCTGGCCTGGGTTTGATTCCAGCCAAAGAACCAAGAGGTCGCACTTCCCTTAAACCGAGCAGGGTTGGGTTTGGTCAGTACTTCGATGGGAAACCACCTAGGAATACCAGGAGCTGTATGCCACTGGAGAAGGAACTGGCAAACCACTCCAGTATCTCTGCCATCAAAACCAAGTGGATCAGCATAATCATAGAGATGTGTTTGGTGTGTTACATACATGAGGTCACGGAGAGTCGGAAACGACTGAACAATGCCAAAAATAAAATATTTTGAACTTGAACTTCTTTGTGAGTGGATCGGATAATGGCTGGATTTGTCCTTGGTGGTGTAAGTGAGCTTTATCTGGTCTGTAAGTGCCTGATAGAATCAGACGGTGTCAGTGCAAGTGTTTATATGAGATGATATTATATATTGGAGAGTTTTTCAGCATGAGTGTAAATGTATTAGTATGAATAAAATGTGACCGTATTTGTCAGTGATTTGTGTGTAAACTGTTCTGCCACAATCACATTATGAGCTAAACCTCAGAATATTTATCTGGTTAATATGATATTTACACTTTGTGTGAAATTAAAATGTACATTTTTATTTTTCTTATTTTTTTTTCTTATTGTGATGTGAAAAATTGTAGTTGTTCAAACCTACGGTAATTACTGGGAGTCACTGAAGACAGTCATGTGTAGATTGAGTTAATATGTGTTATGTAGGAATCAGAATAAAGTTGTTATGTACAAGGGGAGAGAGAAGATATTACATGGGAGTTCAGGGATAGAAAGAGTAAATAAGAGTAAGGGTATTGAGAAAAAGAGGACATGGAATAGAGAGAGAAGAAGAGGCATATGGGGAGAAAGAAAAGAGAACAAGTCAACAAAAGAGGGGCCAGATACCAAGTGGCTGGGAGAGAGAAAGCAAAGGCAGAAAGTGTGGTATGCATATATAAATATGGGTTCCCTGGTGGTACAGTGGTTAGGATTTTGTGCTTTCACTGCTGTGACCATGGTTTGATTCTAGTCAGGGAACCAAGAGGTCACATCACCCTGTAGCCAAGTAGGGTTGGGCCTGGTCAGTACTTGGATGGGAGACCAACTAGAAATACCAGTGCTGTGGCCAGCTGGAGAAGGAACTGGCAACTCACTCCAGTATATTGGCCATGAATATCAAATGGAACAGCATGGTGTGCTACGTTCCATGTGGTCACAGAGAGTCGGACACGACTGAATGACACAAACAACATACATAAAATACTCTCCCAGGTGTTACTACCAGGGTAGTCAACTCAATTTTTACAAAATTAAAGTAGGGAATCAATGTTTTTCTATAAGTACACAATACATAGTATATGGAATCTAGTAATAAGGCATCACTTAATATATAGCTTATTTAAACAACTGTTATCTTTATAATGGATTAAAGGAAATAATAATAATATATTAAAATGTAATAATGCAGTGGAGGTCTGGAAGTAAGGAGAAATGCCCTGATTTAGTCTAGTTCACCTCTTAACTACCCCTGTATTAGCACCTAGGACTATTTCCAAGACAGAAATAAGGACATTGTGTTGGAAAGTTGTAGGTACCTGAAAGTGCCTCTCAGAAGATAAAGGTGTTATTAGCACAGAAGTAATTAGGAAATGAATAGTGCTTTCATAAAATTAAAACAATGTCAAGAGATAATAAGGGATATAAGGTTTAAATAAAATGTTTCACATAGATCATGCAGTTCTCCTCTGCCATTACATTCAGTGATGTATTTAGTGGACTCCTGTCCACATCTGGATCAT